>OVBE01011166.1:0-10579 GCA_900406425.1 Iberis pinnata
TTTCAACCTAGTATTATTGGTAAAGAGACTCTATGAAAGCATACTAAACTTATTTCACATTTTGTCAAATTGACAAAAAAATCGTGGGTTATAGCTCACTAATTTATATATTTTATTGTTTTTCACTTTATTGCTAAACCACGGTCAAACGAAAGCAATAGTGATAATTAACTAGTTTCAACCCATTATTATTGGTAAAGAGACTCTAAGAAAGCATATTAAACTTATTTCATATTTTGTCAAATTGACAAAAAATCGTGGGCTNTCAAACGAAAGCAATAATGATTATTAACAAGTTTCAACCCAATATTATTGGTAAAGAGACTCTAAGAAAGCATACTAAACTTATCTTAGATTTTATAAAATTGAAAAAAAAAATCGTGGGCTATAACTCACTAATTTATATATTTTAGTGATTTTCATGTTAATGCTAAACCATGGTCAAACTAAAGCAATAGAGATAATTAGTAAGGTTCAATCTATTTATATTGGAAAGAGACTCTAAAAATCATATTAAACTTATTTACAATTTTACAAAAAACCAAAATCATGGGTTATAACTCACTAATTTATATATTTTAGTGATTTTCACGTTATTTCTAAACCATGGTGAAACGAAAGCAAGAGTGATAATTAACAAGTTTCAACCTAGTATTATTGGTAAAGAGGCTCTAAGAAAGCACACTAAACTTATTTTAGATTTTGTCAAATTGACAAAAAATGGTGGGGGTACTGCTCACTAAATTATATATTTTAGTGATTTTCACGTTATTGCTAAACCATGGTCAAACTAAATAAATAGAGATAATTAACAAGTTTCAACCTATTTTTATTGGTAAAGAAACTCTAAGAAATCATACTAAACTTATTTCTAAACCATGCTCAAACTAAAGAAATAGTGATAATTAGCTAGATTTAATACATTATTATTGGTAAAGAGACTCTAAGAAAGGATATTAAACTTATTTCGGATTTGGTCAAATTGACGAAAAATCGTGGGCTAAAGCTCACTATTTTATATAGTTTAGTGATTTTTACGTTATTGCTAAACCATTGTCAAACTAAAGCAATAGTGATAATTAACTAGTTTCAACCCATTTTTATTTGTAAGTAGACTCTAAGAAAGTATATTAAACTTATTTCAGATTTTGTCAAATTGACAAAAAATCGTGGGCTATAGCTCACTAATTTATATATTTTAGTGATTTTCACGGTATTCTAAACCATTGTCAAACTAAAGAAATAGTCAGAATTATTAGTTTCAACCCATTATTATTGGTAACGGAACTCTAAGAAAGCATTCTAAACTTATTTCAGATTTTGTCAAATTGACAAAAAAATTGTGGGCTATAGCTCACTAATTTATATGTTTTAGTGATTTTCACGTTATTCCTAAACCATGGTCAAACTAAAGCAATAGAGATAAAATTTCATCTTATTTAAATTGGTAAAGAGACTCTAAGAAATCATACTAAACTTATCTAAAATTTAGACAAATCACAAAAATCTTGGACTATAACTAACTAATTTATATATTATAGTGATTCTCACGTTATTTCTAAACCATCGTGAAACGAAATCAATAGTGATAATTAACAAGTTTCAACCTAGTATTATTGGTAAAGAGACTCTAAGAAAGCATACTAAACTTATTTCAGATTTTGTCAAATTGACAAAAAAACGTGGGCTATAGCTCACTAATTTATATATTTTAGTGATTTTCACGTTATTGCTAAATCATTGTCAAAATAAAGCAATAGAGATAATTAATAAGTTTGAACCTATTTTTATTGATAACGAGACTCTAAGAAATCATACTAAACTTATTTAAAATTTTGACAAATCACAAAAAACGTGGGCTATAGCTCACTGATTTTCACGTTATTGCTAAACCATTGTCAAACTAAAACAATAGTGATAATTAACAAGTTTGAACCCAGTATTATTGGTAAAGAGACTATAAGAAAGACTATTAAACTTATTTCGGATTTTGTCAAATTGACAAAAAATCATGGGCTATAGCTCACTAATTTATATATTTTAGTGATTTTCACGTTATTGCTAAATCATGGTCAAACGAAAGCAATAATGATAATTAACAAGTTTCAACTCATTAGTATTGGTAAAGAGACTCTAAGAAAGCATATTAAACTTATTTCCCATTTTTGTCAAATTGACAAAAAAAATTGTGGGCTATAGCTCACTAATTTATATATTTTAGTGATTTTCACGTTATTGCTAAACCATTGTCAAACTAAAGCAATAGAGACAATTAATAAGTTTCAACCTATTTTTATTGATAAAGAGACTCTAAGAAATCATAGTAAACTTATTTAAAATTTTGACAAATCACAAAAATCGTGGGCTATAGCTCACTAATTTATATATGTTAGTGATTTTCACGTTATTTCTAAACCATGGTGAAACGAAAGCAATAGTGATAATTAACAAGTTTCAACTCAATATTATTGGTAAAGAGACTCTAAGAAAGCATACTAAACTTATTTCAGATTTGGTCAAATTGACAAAAAATGTGTCGCGACTGTTCTTCTTCTGATTTTACTTTTTATTTTATTTTAATATTCTTTTAATTAATTTTTAATTATTAACTTTTAATTAATTTGTTTTAATTTTTTTAATTTTTTAATCTTTAACGGACCACGTTTTTAATTCTTAAACGGGAAAATAAACATTGTCACGTTCCGTTTAAATGGAGTATGCGGCGCCGTCATTTTCAAATTTTCCGCCTACGTGAGAGTAAGTTTTGAGGTTTCATATATCAAATCACTAATTACAATTTTTGTTGTACTAGTGAAAATTCCTCAGGATTTAAGTTGCTACTCAGTTACAACCTCGAGGTTTAAAAAGCTTTTTTCCATTAGTAAATGTCAAATTTGGTTTTATTTTTTAAAACAAATTGGTTATTCCAATGGATGAATGCAAAGTGGACCAATAGGGTGAGATTAAAACACAACTTTTATATGTATGATTTTTGTAAACACTTAATCGGTAATTTTATGTTTAAACTTTTAGAATAAATATGAAAGCTTATTTCATTTTTTTCCTAATTTAAAATAGAGTCATTTTTCTAGATTCATTACAATCCCAAATTGTTCTAAAATTTATTCCAAAAAACCATTAAAAAAACAACTTTAAAACTTTAATTTGAATCCGTATGTTTCCAAACATAAGGATATTATTATTTAGTAGCTTTTATTTTTGGTTTTTGATTTTTTTTTTCCGGTCTTTGCTTTGTTGGTTTATAGATATAAATTTTATTTTAGATTTTTGATTGTACAAGATTTTGATTGGTAGTTTTTGGTTTTTATAAATACTTAATTTTTTCTTTAAAATATCTTATGTTTTATTTTTCATATTTAAACTATCAGAATTTCGTAAAAAGAAGAGTATTAGAAGAAGAAAAATAAGCTAAGAAGGTTTTTGAAAAACCAAAATCATATTTTAGCGTTTTTCAGTTAGTTAGTGACATACAAAAGGATTAGAAGAAGGGTGATTTTATATGTTTTTATGTTTCAAAACTGAATACATATATACAATCATCCAACAAAACAAACCATTACCACTAAATAATCATCACATACAAGTGTAATTCTCATAAGCCAATTCATCAAACAGTAACAGCAAGAGCACAAACAAATTCATAAGGAAAAGGAACTGTAAGCACCAAATCAAGCCACTTAACTTTCCCCCAAAGCTCTTCACCACTACTACGCCTTTCAAGCTCAATCACAGCACACCAAATCGTCTTCTTATGATACCCACTAGAAGGCAAATACTTATCCCAAAACACAACCAACTTTCCACCATAATCAGCTAATCTCACACAACTATAATGAGCAATCTTAGGTAAACCTTCAAGACCTTTCATATTTCTCCATTGTCTAACCTCAAAATCATACCATTTGAACACTCCTCCATAACCATAATAGTAAATCACCATATTCTTAATCACACAATGAGAATACCATGGCCAACCAATTTCCATATCTCTTCCTATTCTCTCCCATTGACCTTCTCTTGGTTTATAAGAGAAATTATTTCCGCCAATAATGTAAACTTTTCCATCAAAAGCTGCAGTTTTATGTATAACAGATACAGATATCGGACTTTGAACAAGCTCCCAAGTTTGAGTCTTTGGATCAAAAACTTCCATCCAATTAGAATTAGTACATTCTTGAATCCCTCCTGATACATAAATCTTTCCATTAAGAACATTAGTATGAGGATAATACCGATCTACATTCATGTTTGGAGCATTACTCCAAGTGTGATCTCTACAATCTAAGATTGAGACACTAGATGATGGCTCTCTCTCTTTGTTAATAGATCTATCAATGCTATAGATGTTAGAACCAATAGACACAAGACCAAAACGATGTGTTGGAGGTGAATATTGAACTGAGATTGGAGCTAAAACATACCCACTTGACTCTTTTTTATTCTTACTCTTCTTGTTGGTTAGGTTTCGATTTGGTTTCAAACAGAGAGTGAACCAACGAGGATTAGTTTCATGAGGAAAACGTATACACACATAAACACAACTCTCTATGTTTCCTAAAGATGATCGAGTTACATAAAGTTCTGGTGAGTTAATAAGAGATCGAAACCTTTTGGAGACGAGTGAGAGACTTGGATAGTACAATCTTGAGACACGAGCTAAGCAACTTGTTAGTAAATCATCAGGAAGTGAATGAATCGATGGTTTCTTCGTCTTCTTCTTCTTCCTCTTCTTCTCTTGGAAGAGCATTTTCTGTTTCTTACTTGGATTAGGGTTTATAGATTGTTTACAAAGAATATTTCTCTAACAATCTCTCTAAAACTCATAAAACATGTTATGACTCAACATGTTCTTTTATAGTTAATATTAAACATAATTCTATTTTAAAAAGGAAAACTTCTAAATATTTATTCTTTTTTAAAAAAACTTAATAGAATTAGGATAACTTCAATCTTAAGTTATCTTATAAGAAGCTCCAAGTTCAAAAACTTAGTTGCGGTCGCTAGATATACTTAGATTACAACATGGTATTTTCAACATTACAACTTCTCCCTACGAACCGGTTTCTATTGTAAACGGTTTAGATAGAAACCAAGAACCGAACCAAACCGGAAAAGTCTATGTCTTTAGTCTCTACTATCCTTAGCCTTCTTCTCAAGATTTAGCGATTGTTGTTTCTTTAGCTCAGTCTAAAGAATGATTTAGTACAAAACATCACAATATAGTCTTAATGTTTCTGCTTTTTTAAGCTCCATTAACATAGACACTAATCAAGCTTGATACCTCTCTATGTTTATCCTTAATGCCTAAGCATCTTTTAACTTTACTAAAAATCTTTTTTTTTTTTTACAACAAAAACGCAAATAAATAAAAGAAAAACTACAACTGAGAATTAGAACACCACGTAGGGGCTACAGAACCAGTATAGGAAGACATGACATTCTTTTCTCTAGCACTTCTTGCGAGGTAATCAGCTTTATCATTCAATTGTCGTGCACAATGGATGAGTTTAAAATTTGGATAACTCCTCTTAAGACAATGTACTTCCGATATTTCTGCTGCAAAAACTGGCCACTCGTTAGGTTTTTCCAGTAGACTAATTAGCTCTATTGAATCTGTTCGGAAAATCTGACAATGAGTGGTCATACTACGCACACATTTTAGTGCCCATATTAAGGCAAGTAATTCCGTATGTAACGGCGTTAAACCTCGTCTTATGCCTGCGCAACCCATAAATTGGGTTTCTCCTCTATCCGACAGAACAACCCAACCTAAACCGCTCAAAGACTCATTTATTTTCCACGAGCCATCAATAGTAAAATAACTTATCAAAGCCGGTGTGATCGCCGCAGTTGGTGTCGTAACAGATCTCGTTCGCTGGTACGTCTCCGATACCATGGCATGGGCTGAGAACCACTCCAAAAACACAACATCACCAACGATTATGTTTAAGTAATTGATCCATTTATTAATTGAGTAAAATTTAATGCATAGAATTCAATGGTACAATTATATCTTCAACGAATTACATATACATACATATTAAAAACCTATATTCAATAGGTATTGGACATCCTCTTGGTGGTATTTTTAGGGTTTAGGACATCCTCCTCTAGGTGGTTTTTTTCCTGGTCCACGGATTGAACAACTGTTATCTACTTCAATCTTGATCTCTTTGATCACTTTTTGTTTCCAAACTCTTTCTCCTTTTTCTCAACAAAAAGAACAACACAGTACTCAACTTACTAATTTTTGAATATTTTAAGTAAGATTCTCTTTATATAGTGAAATTTTTATAAATTAATAACGTTGAGACTACATTGTTTTATTTGTAAAAATATTAATTTATTGTGAGTATTAAGTAGGATTATCGGTTCATGTATTTTAAATAAAGAGGAATTCTTTGAAACACTAACAAAAGAAAAAGAAGTTTAAATTTTAAAAATACCACATACTTCCAAATGTTCCAAAATACTACAAACATAGAAAGTGAATTTAAGGGTTTAGAATTTAAAATTTTGTGTTTAAGTTCACTAAATAGAGTTTAGGGTTTAGTTTTGAAGGGGTGGGAGACTGAGATTTTGGATTTAAATTATAAATTCAAAAGTTGTTTCCAATGTGTGGTATATTTGAAAAAAAACATGTTTGTGGTATCTTTGGAACTTTTGGGAATGTGTGGTATTTTTGACATAAACCTAATTTTTGCGGTATTATTGAGAATTCCCCTTTTATAAATACATGATATCCATTAATTCATATTCCCACATTTTAATAGGTTTTTAAATTTACAAAAGCTTGGTATTGGATTTTTTTCCCATGAAATGTTGGATTCATTATATTTTAAAATAACATAACTTATCTTTAAATTTTATTTTATGTATTTTTAACTTTTAAACACTTCCAAAACCATTAAAATAAAATAAAGTGAATCTTGAAATCTAATAATAAACCGCTACACGAATCAACTAATATTACAAATCACTAAACGAATAACACATAATATTTCAACAACGTTTGTATTTCCAAATCCATTAAAATTTTATAATCAAATATAAAAAAAATCCTATAATCAATAGGTCTAGAAAGATAATTTGCATCAAAATCAAATTTGGGATCTGAAAAAAAAAAGTATTATATAGTAGTATTAATGAATCAAGTATAAATTTACAGAAATTATACCGATTATATATAGTTAAAACAATTGAATTCAAACAAATATGAGTGTAAAAATATGATGGAGACTAAGATTGTATCAAAGTAACCAGATTAATAATCTGTCCTTATATTTATATTTTAGAAAAAACCAAACAAAAATCCAAAAACTTACTTGTCTTTGGAGATCTGTATTGTACTCGAGCTAATGCTGTGTTTGATAATCCAAAGAGCAGGAGAAAAGTCAATATTAGTAAGCAAATCACGACTTTATACATTTTGGTTTATAAGTATATGAATATGAAGTCGTATTTTCATATTCATATACTTATAAACCAAGTATACTTATATTGCATTTTCATAAACAAGCATGCGCTTGCGGCCACTTTTTCAATTTAAAAATTTTAGTTAAGAAAACGGCCCATTTTTTGAAAAATTGTATAATTTTGGCTTATTTTTTCATTGTAGCTTGCGGCTTTTAAAATTTTTTAAAATCTCAGGACCGGCCCTGGTAGTAGGTTGAAGATTTAGTCTTGTCAGAAGAAGAGGTGGGGTGGTCTGATAGCTCAGTCGTGTTTTCTCCATTTTAGCGCTCTTTTTTGTCTCTCCGACAATATACTGGAAGTGATAGCGACGGAGTTGGTCCCTGGAAGTGGTCATCATTTTCTTCTTGTCGGCGACTTCTAACGTATAGAAGACGACAGCGTGATGGAAGGCATACTGCCCAGGGAAATTTTCTTCTTCTTAGACTGGGAATTGGGCTTTTCACTATCTAGTCTAGAGTCCAATTCTATTTAGTTAGGCTTATTTGTCTATATCTTTTTGTTTGATTGTCTGTTTTATTTTGTGTTTCTTTAAAACCTTGTCAACTTAAACTTTTTGATAAAGAGGACCAATGTAAAAGTTTGTCTCCGGACTTACATTCTCGTGACGGTAATAGACCATCGTCTAGGGATATCAGGGGTTGTTTATTTTAGTTTAGAAAGTTTTTCTTTCTAGGATATGTGGTTCCCGTTCTAGGAGTTATCAATCAACTTCACTACGGAGTCGTTGTGTCTTCTCGATCTGAGAGCATTTGTTTCTTGTGGGCTTTCATCTTTCTCTTGGTAGAATTTGTACTAATCTTTGTGGATCTTTGTATTACCCTTTATGGGTCTTATCTTTTAATCTAGATTCAATATGTTGACAAAAAAATCTTTATTTTTGTCAGTTAGTCTTTTCGTATATATATGTTACGAACAAAATGTTCAAAAACTAAATGGGGACTATTTGTTGTAAGAATTTTATAAATATAGAAATTCAAATGTACTATTGAATTATTTTAAAATTATTGTTTATATCATGTGTTATTTGTTTAATGATTTACACATAATACTTTAAATAAAATTCTATTAATTTAGTGATTTATTACTTGATTTTTTTTTAATCTAAATTGTGTGACCAATGAAAAACTCTAGTCTTTGAATAATGGTTTTGTTTTAAGAGAGTATACACATTTTTAGTTCTTGCTTCAGTTCATTTTACAGTGTCCACTGCAAACAAGTAATTGGTAATTGCTAAAAATATTTGATTGACATATGAATATTATGAATATTGGTCTTTTAATTTGGAATAATGAATTCCTAGGAATATCTTTTGTGTATTTTCCCGAAATTGAACTTTTATTTTTGACATCCAACTAGCAAATTTCTTTAATGCATTGGAACACCTTTTTATTAAAATAAGAAATTCTAAACCGAAGTTAGTACATTTTTCTACAACCAAAATCGAATCAGATAATTAAAATTTTTGTTTCGGAGAATATATTGCTACCAATATGAATTGAACTTTTTTCACATTTGTATTGATTTAAGGGTTTAAATATTAAATAAAAGTTTTTTTTTGAAAGAAAAATTTTATATTAAATATATTAAGTATAATATAGAAACAGATTCATTACAAAAACCCACTTAGACCTATTCCAAAACAACAATAGAACCAACTAGGACTAGGAACATAAACCGAACCAAATTTTCCAAACAGAACTAAACCGAGATTTTTCGAACCGAATTACGTTTCAATAACCGAACGGCACAAAAAATTTCAATTTCGGTAACCGAACCGAACCGATAAACCGAAAATAACCGAATACACAAAAAAACGAACCACAAAAACACAACCGAAAATTAATAGAATAAACCGAACCAAATAAACCAATTTCCGAACCGAACCGAAATTTAATTCGGTTTAGTTCGGCACAAAATCCAAAAACCAAAAAACCTGACTTGAACCAAACCGATTGAACCGAATTCCCTGCCCTGAACCAACCCACCCAATTTGGTTTGGTTTGGATTCAAACCTACTAACTTAGTATTGACAACAATAACTATAAAATAAAATATAAAAAAAAAAGGAGAAATAAGCAATTTTGTATCTAATTTTACTTCTTCTCCCCATGAAAGTACAAACCACTAAACCGGTGAACTTTCTGTTAAACAGAAACAGTGTTTCATTAGGTCTTTGCAATCACAAAATAAGCTAACCACAAAAGTTTACAAGTCAAAATGATGGCATTCACCTAAAAACACAATCATCCAACAAAACAAACCATTACTACTAAATAATCATCACATACAAGTGTAATTCTCATAAGTCAATTCATCAAACAGTAGCAGCAAGAGCACAGACAAATTCATAAGAATGAGGAACTGTAAGCACCAAATCAAGCCACTCAACTTTCCCCCAAATCTCTTCACCATTGCGCCTTTCAAGCTCAATCACTGCACACCAAATCGTTTTCTTCTTATACCCGCTTGAAGGCAAATACTTATCCCAAAACACTATCAACTTTCCACCATAATTAGCCAAACTAACAAGACCATAACCAGCAAACTTAGGTAACCCTTCAATACCTTTCATAATTCTCCATTGTCTAATCTCAAAATCATACCATTTAAACACTCCTGCATAACAAGTGTAAACCATATTCTCAATCACACAATAAGATTGCCATGCCCAACCAGCTTCCATATCTCTTCCTACTCTCTCCCATCTACACTCTCTTGGTTCATAAGCTAAATTAGCTTTGCCAAAAATGTAAAGTTTTCCATCAATAACTACACTTTTACTTATTATAGATCCACATATCTCCGAGCCATGACTTATTACAAGCTCCCAAGTTTGAGTCTTTGGATCAAAAACTTCCATCCAATTAGAGTAATTACACTCTACGAATCCACCTGTTACATAAATCTTTCCATCAAGAACATTAGCAGCAGTATAATACCGATCTACATTCATGTTTGGAGCATTACTCCAAGTGTGATACCTACAGTCTAAGATTGACACACTAGATAATGGCTCTTTGTAGGTAGATCCACCAATGTTATAGATGTTAGAACCAATAGACACAAGACCATATGGATGTGC
>OVBE01011167.1:0-14378 GCA_900406425.1 Iberis pinnata
GAGCTAGAAAATGACAAGAAATGTTATGTAAAAATCCTAAAATTCTAGTGTTATCACGCATCACACATGCAAAAACTCACCATCTAATATTAATCCATCAGCTCCCAAAGTTCTCTTCCACTTGGCAATCAAAAGTTTAAGAGCGGGTTCATTAGCACTAGCATTGTCAACAGTTATGGTGAATACTTTTTGTATATCCCAATTAGCCACACACTTCTCAAACTACTTAGCAATTGTATTCCCTTTATGATTGCTATCAAACTAAAGCTGATGATTTTCCTATGCAACTTCCAATTATCATCTATGAAGTGGGCTATTATTACCATATAACTAACGGTAGTAATGACTGTCCAAATATCTGTAGTGAAAAGAAACTCGTTGTCCACTTAGCACACTTTTCAATGAAGCTTTCTCACTCAAAAATAACTCCAATACATCTCTGGTAATTGATCTTCGTGAAGGGACAATGTAAAAAGGAACCGTTTGACTGCAAAAAATACATGAATCTGCGATTCTCCAAGATGAAGCTAATGATGAAGAAGAACGCAAAACATAACCGTAGAAAAAGAGATGTGTACCTCATGTCTTCTTGAAAAACAAATAAGACAAAACTTTCCTAAGACCATTATGTTTCTTGCAATAGAAGAACTAGAACTTGTACATGAAGACTTATGTGGACCAATAACTTTTCCTACAGCAAATCAAAATAAGTATGTATTTGTACTTATAGATGACTACTCAAGATACATATGGACAATTCTCTAAAAGAAAAAGGTGAATCTTTTGACAAATTCAAAAACTTCAAGGCGAAAGTAGAACAATATACAGGAAAAACACTTAAGTGTTTTCGAACAGATAGAGGAAGGGAATTCTTGTCTCATGAATTCCAAAAGTTTTCTGATAAAGTTGGGATCAAAAGACACTTCACTGCTCCATATTCACTGCAACAAAATGGAGTAGTAGAAAGGAGGAATCTCACCTTACTAGCAATGAAAAGAAGAATTCTAAACACATAAATGTACCCGATTATCTTTGGGGTGAGGTCGTGAGACATTCAAATAGATTATCGACAAGAGCTTTAATCGCACAAACCCCTTATGAATGCTCCAGAGGAAGAAAATCAAATATAGAACACTTGCGGATATTCGGCTGCATCAGATACAAAAAGATCAAAACACAACACCTGAAGAAACTAGATGATAGATTTAAAGCGATTGTGAATCTTGGCGTTGAACCGGGAACAAAATCCTACAAATGATATGATCCCACAAAATGCAGAGTCATTGTTAGCAAAGCTGTAATTTTTGTTGAAATAAATCAATGGAATCGGAGCAAGACCAACAACACGATATCAAATCAAGTTGAAACTTTCAGCTTACAATTTGGAAATATTGAAGAGAATCATGAACACATTGAGAATCAAGATCATGATAAAAATAATGTTCATGAAACAGAGGAGGATGAAGTAGAAACTGAAGTTAAGAATGGAGATTTTCAAGAACAAAAATAAGAAATCGGACATGGTGAAGATCATGAAATTAACGAACAGGATAATCAAATATTGAGGAGATCTACAAGACACAATACAAAACCATATTACTTGAACGATTATGTGCTTTACGCCAAAACCTAAGGTACAAGACTATTGTTCATGACCGATGAAGAAGCATGGGATTTCAGCGAGGCTAAAGAAACAAAAGAAACAAGACATGGTAGTTGACAGAATACCAAGTTGTACAAAGAAAATAGGGCTTAAATGGGTATTCAAGATTAAGTGTAATGTCGATGGAAGAATAAACAAAGACAAAGAAAGGTTAGTAGCTAAAGGGTATGTTCAACAACATGAGATAGATTTTGATGAAGTATTTTCACCTATAGCAAGAGCTGAAACCATCAGACTTATCATGTCATAATCGGCTTCTAATGGATGGGAAGTACAACATCTAGATGTCAAGACAGCCTTTTTACATGGTGAAGTAAAGGAGGAGGTCTATGTAAAACAACCTGATGGGTTCATAGTTAAAGGAAGTGAAGAAAATGTGTACAATCTAGAGAAAACATTATATGGATTGAGACAAGCTCCAAGAGTTTAAAACAATAAGCTAAACAATATTCTTTTAAAATTGAAATTTGAGAGATGTACTAAAGAATCATCATTATATCACAAGAGAGAGGCCAAAAATCTTCTTTTAGTTGTAGTATATGTTGACGATTTACTAGTCATAGGATCTTTGTTGAAGTCGATACTTGAGTTTACAGAAATAATGTCAACAAAATTTGAGATGAGTGACTTGGAAAAATTAACATACTACCTTGGGATAGAAGTTAGTCAACATGAGAATGGAGTTTCGTTAAGTCAAGGAAGATATGCTGCAAGAATATTAGAAGAATGTCTTATGAAGGAATGCAATTCATCGCAGATTCCAATAGATACAAGTATGAAGCTATCAAAGGCTCCAGACGAAACGAACATAGATGAAACAACGTTCAAAAGGAATATAGGGTGCCTAAGATACCTTCTACACACTAGACCTGATCTTTTATACTGTGTTGGAGTATTAAGCATGTATATGCAAGAGACAAAAGAATTACATGGAGCATTTCAAAGCAAGTACTCAAGTATTTGAAAGGAATTGTGGGTTACAGTCTCTTCTACAAGCAAAATAAAAAGATAAGTCTAGTCAGCTACAACAATAGTATTCATAATGAAGATCCTGACAATGGAAGAAGTACAACAAGACATGTTTTCTATCTCAATGAATCCCCTATAACTTGGTGTTCACATAAACAAGAAAATGTTGCACTATCTTCATGTGAAGCAAAATTCACGGCTGCAACAGAAGCGGCGAAGCAAGCAATATGGTTACAAGAATTTCTTGAAGAAATTTTTGGAGGATCATCTAACATTGTCACGATTAAGATTGACAATAAATCAGCCATATCTTTGACAAATAACCTGGTCTTCCATGGAAGAATTAAGAACATACAAAAAAATATATTATTTCATAAGAGAATGTGTTGAGAACAATTAGGTTAATGTCGAGCATGTGCCTGGAAACAAACAAAAAGATGATATTTTGACTAAAGCACTTGGAGAGGATCAAGTTCAAGGAGATGAGAAAAATTATTGGAGTTCAAGAAGTTGAGAAAATCAAAGTCAAGCTTAAGGGAGAGAATGTTGGGGTAAGCTTAAAGTTAGCTTGGGAGCAAGCAACATATCTCTTATTCTAAGATTTAGATAAGATATGAGTTTATCTTTTAGGAGTCATCTAAAAGATAATTAGAAAGTGTTTTCTAATAGGTTAAGAAGTTTTCTAAACGTTATATATATATATATATCTTAGATAAGAGAACAGGAACATATGAGAGTTTAAAGTTTTGGGAGAGAGAGAGAGAGAGATTAAGTTTTGAGTGATTTTCTTAATCTAATAAAGTTGTATTATTCTCTTAAACCTAATTTATATCGAACAATTTGATTCAATAAAAGCAACATCGGACATATCTAGATGTGAAAACATAAAGTTAAAAAAAAATTCAAATCTAGAAAGCGATAGATAGATAACAAACACATAGCTTGATAAAAAATCTAGGAGTAAGATGAAGCAATTTAGTGCGATGAAACACTTGGTAAAATTAATTTCTACTACTTCACACGTCACCTTACATGTGACTTTAAAAAGTGATCCATACCCGCGGACTTTTTCAAGATGAAAGTCAATGCATCTTCTGACATCGAGTAGGACATTACACAAAAATGCAAAGATGTTAGGAAATTGTAGATTCTCGTTGGTATAAACATCAAAGAATGAATCTCTCTTAAAGAGAACAAGAACAACGATCTCTATTGGTTTGGACAGGATTAAATTTGACTAAGTATCTCATGTAATGAGACATTTAAGGAAAAAGTAGTGAAAGATTTACGCAACTATTGCACTACCATCAATACTAAACCCCGACTTATGGGACAAACATGAAAGCTTAATTGATTACTAACATGCATCTCAAATGTAAAATCACATACCCTTTTACGACCAACACAACTACCCAAACTAGAGACTAAGATCACCCTAATATTTTCTACTTCCAAATCTCCGGAAACAACAAAAAACAAATCCTGATACCGCAAAACTTGATCCAACTGGCACTGAAGAAAGTTTGTTGATAGATAAAGAACAATTTTTCTTTGAGGGTTTAGTTTACCTTCACCATTATAAACATACGAGTAAAACTTCCAAAGCAACTCTGAAGTATTGAATCCCGCCTGCAAACAGTCTGTTGATTTACAGAGGTTGGCAGTGTTGCTTTACGTTTAAACTCGGAGGGCTTATACACTCTGTCGATTTTCTCCGAAGAAATAATATCATAATACTAACAGTCTGTACAACAATGACACCCATGATAACAAAGACTTGACACCGCAAGCCTTGACCAAAACATATATGGTTGTGATTTGAGATTGAAAGGTGGGGTAGATTTAAAAATACAGAAAAAGTTGCTCTAATACTAATCAACTTGAAATCATCAGAATTCAAAAGAACCAAGCAATGATACCACAAGAATTGGTCAATATGGAACTGTTTCTGTCTAGGAAGTAGCATATAGAAAATATAGAAGCTTTGGGAGTTTGAATACCATTCATCCTGAGAGGTCCAATTTGATAAAAAAAAAATAGTGCTCTTGATAAATAGCTTGAACTGGGACCTTACACGATGATGAAGGCAGAAGCTCATCAACCAAAATCTGAGATAAGCAAATCCAACAAGAATTTGACGTCTGACAAGAACCTGGCCAGACCCCAACATGTGACTCACAATAGATGACCACATAGCTAACCTAGCCGGTTCTATACCAAAATACATGGCCCAACCTGCTGTAGTTTTTGGTAAAACACGGTGAATAGGACATAGTCACGATTGAGGAAGGCGGGACAACACCTCAGAAGACGTCGAAGACTTTTTAGTCCTCGTAGTAAATCCAGAAAAAGTACTGATCTCCAAAGAAGATATGGTAAGCTTGCAAGAACTTTGACAGGAGTGGTCCACGATGAGACATCCCAAGCATGGTGGCACAACTGCGAGGAGTTCTAGACTTCTTTGGTTTTTTCTTATATTTATTCGATACCACTTTGTTTCTTATCTTATAAACTCAGTTGAATATCTTCTAATGTTTCAATATAGAAAATTGGATCAAAGAGTTCGAGGGAGTTTATGTATTCATGGAAACGAACACTTAAAAAATTTAAAAGTACATACCTTGAATATCAGTAAGCATATTGGATGATATTTGATGACACAATTTATAAACATCTTGTTCAAAATTTGTTTGGTCTAATCTAATTTTATTGAGTTGGATAACTAAACCAAATATAAAAAGTATTTTAAACAGTGAAAGACAAAAGTAATATTTTAAATTTATTAAGCATATGAAAATTATTTTATATATGCACTTGATAGTTTAATAATTATTAAAAATATTTTAAAAAATCCAAAATAGTATATCTTAATTTTATAATATTAAAATTTTAAGTAGCTAAAGATATTTCTAATGTTATATTTTTATAAGTTAAAATAAAAAGTTAAATTTCTATTTTTTCTTTTATTATGTAGATTTTAGTATCGTATTTGACATAAGTATTTTATTAACAAAATAACTCGTTTATAGTATGAACAAAATCTAATCATTACTCTCTCTCTCTTTCACAAATAGATTTTCTAAGATTTTTATTTTGTTTCAAAAAGATAGATTTTTAATATTTTCTATGCACAATAAATTATAAATAATATATTTTAAAAAAGATTAATTGAACTTATATTTTTCTTTACTCAGCCCCTCCCCCCCCCCCCCCCCNCCCCCCCCCCCCCCACCAACTTATTTTCTCCTTATTCTACAATATGAACTTACATTTTTCTTCTTCCAACCCCTTGAACTTTTCGATTTACTTAAAATCTTACATATGCGATTAATTAGATTAAATAGCAATTAGAATTTTAAAATCGCGATTAAAAATTGTGTTTCACTAGTTAAGTGTACTGAAATATAACCCAATCTCTACCAAATTCGAGTTTAAAATCAACCTAACCCGAAACCGATTTAACCCAAATCCAGACCTAACACAAAATCGATTTAAACCAAACCCAGACCCCGATTTCGACCTGATTTCACCCAACCTAGACCCGATTTCACCCAACCAAACCCGACATCAGTTTAAACCAACCTAAACCCAATTTCGAATTGAATTCTCCCAACCTAAACCCGATTTGAATTCAACAAAACTAGAATTTGAGACAGAAACTTTGTCGACGTAGAATAGGTTTCTTGCTCTTGTCATATTTGAATGTGTCGATTTGCTTCCATTGATGGCAGAATAAGGTAGCGTTAGGTCTCTGGTGGTTCCTGAACAAGCTTGTGAAGATTTTTATGGTAAAGGAGGTCCAAAATCAGGTAATGGTGAGGAAGAAGATGATATTGCAGCAAGGTTTGAGTTCGAAATTCAACAATTCATTGCTGGTTTTGTTGATGAAGAACCTATAAACCCTTATTGTTATACCTGATAGTGATGATGAGTTTGAGTTTGGGAGAGAAGGAGATGATAGTACCGATAAGTTGTCTTTAGGGAATTCATTCTTTACAGGATTTGAGTTTAAGGAAGTTGTTTTGGAGTATGTGTGAAGAAAAAGGTATAACATTAGGCAAGAAAGGTGGGAGAAGACAAAATTAAGCTACGAATATGGAATGGAAGGATGCAAATGGCGTGTATATTGTTCATTTGACAAACCAAAACAATTATGGCTTGTGAAGACTAGGAACGAGATTCACATGTGTACTTCGAATGGCGAATGTCAAATATTAAAAAGTCCAGTGCTAGGACTGTTATTCATGGACAAATTAAGAGTTGATGAAGATCTTATGCCTGAAAGATTCATAATCAAATCAAAGAAAATTGGAAGATAGCGAGCTCTAGGAATCAATGCCAAAGAGGAAGAAAATTGGCTTTGAAGTGGCTTGACAAAGAGTTTTAAAACCAGTCAGCTCATCTTACAATATATGTGAAGGAGTTATTGATCTCAAATCCAAGAACATCAGCGTTTGTGGAAACTTCAACAAACGCAGTGGGCGAAGATGTATTCAGTCGATTTTATGTATGTTCCGAGAATATACGCATCACTTGGATAGGATATTTTCGTAAGGTTATTTGTCTTGATGGAACATTTCTGAAGGTGTACACAAAAGGAGTACTATTAGTTGTAGTAGGTCATGATGCAAACAACCAAATATACTTTATTGCATGGGCGGTTGTTCAATATGAAAACGTGGACAACTGATTATGGTTCATCAAACAGATAAAATCTGATTTAGTTCTTTGCAACGGGGAAGGTTATGTCATGATAAGTGCTTTAGAATCAGAATATCCGAAAGTTGAACATAGGAGATGTGTCAAACACATTATCGACAACCTGAAAAAGAGACATGCTAACAAAGACATGTTAAAGACCCTATGCTTGAGATGGTAAGAAGACTAGCAATTCAAAGGATAATTAAGAGGAGTAGGATGGCACAAAATCATCAAGGCGAGTTTTTTTGTATGTGAAGGATATGCTAGTTACAATGAAAGATGATGCAGACAAATGCAAGACATACACTGCATCGTATGGAATATTTGAGGTACATTTGAAAGGCAATGCATACCGTGTGAATACCGTAAGGAAGAATTGTTCTTGTGGAAAATGGCAAGTAATAGGGATCCCATGTGAGCATGCTTACAAAGCTATGATAGAACAGCATATGAACGTAGAAGATTATGTTTGTTCTTGCTTTTCAACATTTATGTAGAGGGAGACATATGCAACTCCATTGATTCTAGTTTGAGGACCACACTTTTGGATGACTGGTGATTATAATTTAATGGTTGCTCCACCTATACTAGTACTCCCGGGTAGGAAAAAGATGAAAAAGAAAAACACGTTCGAAAGAAAGAAGGTGAAACACGAATTACCAAAGAAGAAGCCAAAACTTTCACATTTGCAGTCGCAATCATTAGGGAGAGGTGGGCGGATTATTCACTGTAAATCATGCGGAGGAGCAAGTTACAATGTAGCAGGATGCATGGTCCATCCACGCAAAAGACATTGATACGATGATTCTCAACATGTAAGATTCGAATCTGTCTTTACTATATCGTTTTGTTATTAATCTATTGTTTTTTTACATATTGCATGACGCATCAATAGTTCACCTACGTGAGCCTTGAATATTACACAACCCTCATAAACAAGTGGAGTTTGAGTTGTTGATTTGGTCTCGTGTTGTTTTGAAGTCATTTTAGGTCTCGGGTTTAGGTTCAATGTGTCTCGGGTTTTGGTCTCGTTTTGTTTTGAAGTCATTTTACATTTAGATTCTCAATCAGTTTCATGGTAAACTACTAATCTTACTTTAGGAGAATGACTTCTCTGCTTGTAAGAGTAGTAAACTACTATTCTTTTATGTCATCATTTTTCGTGCTTACTCTTTTATGAAAGTAAAGAGATTGTTTTTTTGGGTTAAATCAACAGCTCTTATTAATATCCCTCTTATGAATTTGCAACATTGGAATCGTAACAGCTCTTATTGGTTTAGGTTCAATACATTTTTTAATGCAAACACTTGTTGTTCAAACTTGAATTTCTTTTGACTTAGATAAACACTTCTTGTCTTTTTTACTTTTTTACTTAACCAAGGTCTTGATACACACAAAAGATTCCACACACTACTTAAAGTTAAGTTAAACAAACAAAACAAACACAAATACCAAACATTAGATGTTAACACTCTCACCAACCTCAGTCACCTAATTTCTTACATACCAAAGCCATTACTCCAATGAAAATGACAAAGCATCCAGTCTTCTTGAAACCATCCATGTTCTTCTTCACATTCAAGTCTTCTTCAAGCTTAACCACCATTGCTTTCATATTTTCATGTCTTCCTCAATCTTATCTTTGTAGTCTCTAACCTCGTTCAACAATTGCTTAATTTTTCCATGGACCATTCTCATTTTTCAACAAAAGCCTCATCCACTCATTTGAACATATGTTTTTCCCTTTTGTTCTACAAATAAGACATAAATAAAACTCAAAATCACCAAACTAGAGCAAGTGTCATAACCTATACTATTAACGCATGAATTCTTAGGACTAAAACCCTTGTGGAAAGCATGAATATTCCCACTAGAAATTTCAGGCAAATGTCCTTCAAACTGTATCCAAAAGGAATTTTGCACATCTATTATATAGTTAAACACCTAGATGGATGAAACACCTATTCTATAATTAAACACCAAGGATTGAAAAAATCACAACTATAACTAAACATTTCGAAATCTCATTCCAAACTGTTTTTATTCAACAAGGTCGAAATCTACTGTATTTTTTTAATTATTCTTAAAATTATATTATAAGATTCTCTCCACACCAACATTGACTCGGAATCCCTTGATGTCTTCTTCTCACTCTTACATGCGACGAACAGGCGGTGCTGATGGAGCTCGAATTGCTTTCATTCATCCTCAAATCTCTCTCAAATTCAATGAAGAACAAACCCTAAAATAGCGCCAAATCGATTTCTTGCGACCTGCGTAAAGAACAGAGTTGCGTGTCGAGTTTTTTAAGTTAGGTTTATTTTACAATCGGTTCTGGTTTTGGGAAATCAATTTCGGGTTAAGTTAATTTGAAAATCGAAGTTGAGTAGAGGTTGGGTTATATTTTGGTACACTTAACCAGTGAAATGCAATTTGTAATCGCGATTTTAAAATTCTAATCGCTATTTAATCTAATTAATCACATATGTAAGATTTTAAGTAAATCGAAAAGTTCAGGGGTTTGGGCGAAGAAAAATATAAGTTCGGGTAGTAGAATAAGGAGCAAATAAGTTGGGAGGAAATAGTTTGGGTGTAGAAAGTTTGGGGTGTCTAGTGATGTCAACAATATATATATATATATATATATATATATATATATATAAATTGTAAAAAAAAACACAAAAGTTATTTTTATGCATCAAATGGNATATAAAAATATTCAATGCATAGTGCAAACATATATCTTATCATATAAACTAGAATACATTTGTTTAACGTGGATGAGATATGTAAGCAAATTATAAATTATGAGATTGTGACATGTGTCAAATTGATGTTACACATTAATTATTTTAAGGAAATTGTATTTATTTTTTATTTCTACTTTTTAACAAAATAACAATAATAATAAGGGGTGGGTTGTGGACATATTTTCCAATACCCAAACCGAACCTGACCTAAAAAAACCCAAACCAAATCCGACCTGAAAATCTCAATTACCCGAATGAGTTTTAGGCTAATGTTTTTCGGGTACCTGACCCAACATGATATCTGATTGGGTACCCGAAAACCCAAATTAATGCACTTAAGAAAATACACTTCACAACTTTACTTGTATTCAAATTTAAGGATAGGGGGAAATTTTTCGATTCAAATTTTTTCCTAAAATATAGTATATATATATACACATAGATCAAAATCTCATAGAACAATATATTGCTAATCAATTTTATTCCGTTTTTTCTTCTTCTTACATCGTATGAGTTTCAAATATCGATCAAAATTATGTAACTTTAAATCAATTAGATCGAACTCAAGTTTTTTTGTCTACTATAATATGTGTTCTACGAAAGCGGGAAGCTAGAAATCTTAAAGAAAATAATACGCTTGTAAGAATAGAATTATTATCTCTTAATGAAAATGTTAGTAGCATATATAGATGTTTCGTTAATGTTTTTATATGTTTTAATTGTATATTCATTTGTATGTTCATATGTTCAAACTTATTTTATGCTATGTTCGTTTTATATAATATGAAAATTAAAATATTATTTTATTATATCATAGGAAAATATAATCAAGTTTTTGTTCACCATTCACTCTTCCAAAAATTCGAAGATCAACTATGTGAAGGAAACATCATCGAAATTTGTATTTTTATGTGAAATTTGCTAATACAAAAAATATAAAGCTTATGAGCATCAATATTTGTTATGATTAACTAGAAGAAAAAAAGTTGCATGTGTTGGACAAGATAATTTCAAATTTTCAAAAAAAAATTTTTGTCGCTGAACATTTGAAAAGTTGGTCAAACAACAAGATATGATGGACTACTTATCAGTCTCCATATTTTTAATATATTTGAACATTTTTAACTGCAATTAATACTTTCCAAAATATAGATGCAATTGGATATGTTGTGAAAGTGCATAAAAGTGATGTTCTAGTCAAACTAATCTCACCCTTTGAAATATATATATTTGTTTACGAATAATAACCGCAACATATTGATCTATTAGTTTAACGATTTTTTAAAAGAATATTTTTTATAAACATTAAATTTTAGGTAATAATATATACATATATATATATATATATTGAAATCTATAGATAATTATTTCTCATAATTTGGATGTTCAATTTAATTATGGATACTTATAATTATGATTTACAAAAGATATTATAATAACAAAACTTGGATTTTAAATTTGATTATAATATATATTCAAACGAGTTATCATTTCAAAATTTAATAAAATTTACATCATGTGATTCATAATCCAACGTGAAAATTATTTTAAAATTTATTTATTTCAAAATTTTAGTTTGTGTGCAAATAAAACTATAACTTCTATTTAGTGGAGAAATAACATTGACCATTAACTTTGTGTAGATCACAAAATATGATGCTACATGAAAATTTTGAGGGAAAATAGATAGACCGTCCATTTAAATTTTACGCAACTTCATAAAAATCTAAATGGCTTGAATATTATTTTAACACTTGCATAATAAGATGTTTTAAACTCAAATAAAAAAGGTGAGCATGTAAAATACAAAAACATTGGTAGTGGACGTGGGTTTTTAATTATGATTAAGTCAAATTAAACTATATGTTTCAGATGTTTGGGCTAATAATAATATTATGTCTTATTTTGATTTTTTAAAAATGCAACATATTTAGTAAAAAATATTTTATATAAATTAGAACTCCTAACCTCAAAACTTATAAATCCATGTTAAAAGTTATGTAAATATCATAAAAATATGTGCATTGCACTCTCCCTATCTAGTATCATGTACTCCCTCCGTCTCATAATATAAGATGTTTTAAAGATTTTTCTTTGTTCCAAAATATAAGATATTTTCATATTTCTAGACAAATTTTAAAACAGTTAAATACTCTATAACCAATAAAAAATAGCTTTTTATTGATTGGTTGAAGTGCTTTTAATGTATAAATATTTTAAATAAAAACAAATTTTTTAATCTGCGCGCTTTTAGCCAAAAAGTCTTATATAATGGGACAAAAGGAGTATATGATATGATTATGTGAAAAATTATATATGCATTATAATTAAACTGGTTAACTAAACGAAATATGAAGGCTCTTTACACAAAAAAACTTAACAAAATAAAATCGATATATAATCAAGTAATTAGATTTTTAAAATAAGCATTCGTATTTTTATTAATTTAATGGATTAATCTCGTTGGTGTTGCCATATTAATTGATTTGTCTGCAATTTAAAAAACAAAAAAATAGAAATAACATCATTTTCATGGGGAAAAAAAACCTTTTTGAAAACTGAAAAAGTAGAATCACAACTACAAATTAAAAAATTTGACAAAATAAAACCAAAATCTAAGGCACTGACCAAAAAGTTTATTGGAATTTGATATTCCTTCTAATTTTTTAAAAATGTGGTTTCAACCATAATTTTTTTTTGTAAAAGCGTGTTATCTTCTAGGTTTTTAGTGCAAAATTTAAGTGAATTTGACTTTTATAACCAATAGAATACTTAGAGTGTTTTCTCTATTGATTGGTTATGAATATGTAATGCAATTTTTATAATAAACTGATATTTTTTTATGAAAAAACTAGAATGACATTTTTCAATAAAAAAATGAAGTATTTATAGTTATATACATATATTTAAATATATATATATATAGCCACCAATATATATATATATATATATATATATAAGATAAAGAAAATTGTTACATCATAGTATATTTTATTAAAATCCAAGTAAAGAATTGATAAACTAAACCAATGGAAATACAGGCAAATTAAAATAATAAATCTTAAATATTATTATAAGTGACGTAAGAATAGATGGATTGTGAAATTCTCTCTTTCTCAATAGTTGATTTTTTAAAGTTTTCATATCAACTAAGAAAATAATAATTATGTTGTTAATTTCTCTCTCCTAAATCCATTATATATACATTCGTCAAATTTTAAATACTTAAAACATAATTTTTAACTTCTTATATTGTTAATTAATTGAGGGTGTAATTATTGTTTTTAGTCAAAAAAAAATATGAATGATTATTTTTGAGAAGACAAAAACAATAGTTAAAAGCTAAAAACTCAAGTAATATAAAAAAAAAACCTACAAAATTAAGTATTAAAAAAGAGAGAGTATGACACTATATAAGCATTTTAAATAAAATATTTTTTTTACAAAAGAGAAAAAAAAAACAAGTGGAATGTGAAAATAAGGGTTGTGGAACCAAAACAAAATATTCTTGGGCAGAGTTGTGAAACTGAGGGACCTCGTGCTATCAAATAGGAGGAACAATTAACTCATTCATGTAAAAAGAGCAATTAAATGTGTAGAGGGAGAGAAGAAAAGTCGTTTTCAGAGTAGAAGAAGTGAAACAGCATGATTTTCAGTGCCCAAAGTTTCAAATGGGTAGCAGTCAGTCATCAGTCTTTTTCACCAGACTATCTTCACTCACTTCCATGATTTTTCTTCTTATATTCATCTTTATACGTCCTGTCACATCGCGACGACATTATTTCTATTACTTTCATTTTTTTTTTTGCTACATAAATAGATTTAGCATTGGGCAACAAATAGTTATAGAAATTTTCATCATCCACTCCAATTTTCCTTTATTTCAAGTGATTTTATTTTCTTATATAGTAACGAAATATGCAAAATTTTGGGACAAAGGTCAAGTAGATTAGCGCTGTTTTTCTATTTGAGTTTTCCTTTTTCCTTTTGTCGAGCATATGATTCGAAGGTTTCTTATATTTTTTTGTAATGCGTATGAGGTTATGCATATCCATTGAAGTATGTACAAATGTCATATATGGAATACTAGGATCTATACAAATTAGTCAATTTACATCATGCAATTAGGTTTATATCATTATGTATACAAGGCTAAAGCCTTAGAACATTGCAAAATAAGAAAACCTTTTATACTCTTATTTTTTGACATGGTATCAGAACTAACCTAATTCTTGGATATTATTGAATCAAATAATCGAAATATGCAATTAGGTTTTATGAGAATAATAACAACT
>OVBE01011168.1:0-14377 GCA_900406425.1 Iberis pinnata
TTCTTTCTCCCAGTAAAAGCTCTCAAAATTTGCAAAAGTAAAAGGTAATCTAAAAAATCTAACCCAACAGGCTTTTATAGTTTAAAAGAATAAAAATAGAAATAGGAAAAAGTTGGATAAGTTTGAGGACATTTCTGTAAAAAAATGGAAAACTTCTTAAAAATCTCGCAGGCACATTGGACCGATCAGTCCAGACTTAGACCGATCAGTCCGTCTTCTTCGGACTCCTGTGGACCGATCGGTCCAGCTGTAGACCGGTCGGTCCAAACTCTCTGTTTTCTTCGGATGATCAGACCGATCGATCCAAGGGTGGACTGATCGTTCTGAAGTCTTCTTGACTTCAATTCTTCAGATTCACCAATCTGAGACCATATTGGTTCTTCAATTCTTCACTTAGTTCCGATTCCATCCAATTAAACAGCAATTCAACACTTTTAATCCAAATCGACCCGAACACCTGAAAGTCTTTAGAAAGTTCCAATTTACAATAAAAGAGCTCAGATAATGCAAGTCTAGCATGCATAAATGCCCACTAAAATGCATTAAATCTGAGTTATATCATCTGCAAACAAGTAAAGCTGCAAGGACACCAATGAGCACTACCAACAAGCTATCTAAAGATGAATCAGGGAAGAAAGTGGAAGAAATTATGTACAGATCAATGATTAGTAGTCTCATGTACTTGACTGCAAGTCGACCGGATCTCTAACTAAGTGTTGGAATATATGCTCGCTACCAAGAAAATCCAAAAGAATCACATCTTGCTGCAGTTAAACGTGTCATCAAATAAGTTAGGTACACCAAATTACAGTATGTATTATACATGAGAAACTAATGTCAATCTTGCAGGTTTCTATGATGCTGACTAGGCTAGTTGATTGGATCATCGTAAAAGCACATCATGAGGGTGTTTCTTTCTTGGAATTAACCTTGTCTCATTGCAAAGTAAGAAGCATAACTGTGTCTATCTGTCTACTGTAGAAGCGGAGTATTTTTCCTTAGGAAGTTGTTGCACCCAACTCTTGTGGATGAAGCAAATGGTAAATGACTATGGTATGATTTTTGAACCATTACTAGTTTATTATGATAACCTAAGTGTAATTAATATCTCAAAGAATCTTGTACAACACTCTAGGACTAAGCATGTAGACATAAGCCATCACTTTGTTAGGGAACTTTTAAAGGATAAACTTGTGGTAATTGAACATGTTTCTTCTGAAAATTAGCTAGCAGATATTTTTACTAAACCATTTGATTTGAGCACCTTCTTAGGGGTTCGAAAGGCTCTAGGTGTTTGTGAACTCTAAATTAGTCAATAAAACTTGTATAGTTCTAGGTGATAGGTAGCTGTGATTTGATGAGATAAAACATTTTTTAAAAAACCTCTTACTAAGCAAGTCATACAATGAAAAGAGTTATTCTTCATGCACTTCAAAGACAGTAAGCTATAAGAGTGCTAATGAAGAAAAACACTATTTCTTAATGATGATGCTACCACATTCTCATTTGGGCTAGATCATATTTTGGATAGGCATAAGAGACATTGATGGATGTGTAAGACAAAGAGCATTTAAGTGTGCACAAAAAGGTTGTATGACAGCTAATCGGCTGAGAAACAACTACAAAAGTGCAAACAAATAAGAAAAATGCTCAAGTAGTCATTCTCGTGTCTCTAAAAACTAGCTCAAAGCCACTTTCTTGAGGTCCATGGTGATGCGTAGACTAACTTTGTATGATCAACAAGTGTGAAAGCTCCTTGAATTAAGAAATAGCTGCCTTCTTGAGCTGATGAGTTGATTCTCCTCTCTATATCATATTTTCCATCTCATTGAATTATGGTTGCTTCATTCCCTGGTTCTAACCTGAAATTGACACACTGTTTTTGTATTATTTTAATTATGATATTCATTGATTCGTTAGTTTCAATAAGTCTCTAGCTGATTATCATTGTTTCATGTGTTGACTCTCATATAGGGACCTTTCTGGTTACTTTTACTTAAGTGAAATGCTCTAAAGTCACTGTTTATCTAGGAAAAATCGTTTATAAGCATAAATGATTAGGCTTTTGTTTAAAATATGCTCACTCTTTGAACTAAGTAGTCATGTCATGTTATTTTTGGGCCAAATCCCATTTGAACTAATCTTTCTACTTGAGAATATTACTTAGGGAGCCTTTCCCGCGTATGTCGTTTCCCGTTCCTTTTACACTTCACTGAAACCCTAATCTTTGTGTCAATCATGCGTACCACACGATCTCAAGCCGGAAAATTCATGGGTGATGCCATTCGCTCCTCCTCTCAGAAATTTCCCACTACTGTTGTTGATGATGACGTCCCTCTCTGCAATCTCGTCCATAAATCAAAATGTGCAGGTAAACGCCCAATCTTTGGAGGTGAAGCCAATGCCGTGCATACTCCTTTTCAGACCAAGACTCCACCTTCGTCTTCCTCTGTTCCCGCAACAAGATCTTATGTACCAGCGATCCAGTATATCAACCGCCGAGAGCGCTCTACCTTACACCATGAACAGTTCGCTCAACGAATTACTTATGATAAAATACTTACGCAAATGACTGAAGAAGTTACCCTTCAATCAAAAATTTGTTTCCTCTGATGCATCTTCCACGTTCACTGATTTAAAAAATGCTCCTTTCTTGACCAACGATGTCTCCATCCCACTCAGCCTGAATTGCAAGACGTATGGAAGATTATCGAACAATGTGGGCTTGGGTATACGGTTCAGGACTTAGTTGTTTATTGTCCTACTATGATTTGTTAATTTCTGGCAAATCTAAAGCATATAAAACACTGTGGTGATGTCTCAGTTTTCTTACTCTGCAGAAAATTGTATGAATTTACCCCTAAAATCATCAATTTTGTGTTCGACTTATATCTCCTACTACTTTTGAGAATGCTTGGCGGAAGGGAAAAATTGATGTTGCTGTCAAATCTGTTACTGGTGGTAAAATCACTAGTCGATATCTTCATCTCACTCGGGTCAATAAAGTTATGTACGTCCTATGTTGCTACAACTGATTTCCTTCAACTCATCGGACTACCATGCAAAGAGAAGATTATGTTTCTTCATGTTCTTCTTGAAAAGAAGCCCTTAAACTTTTGGAAAATGGTGTATGATCAAATCATGGCAATGAGCAAAGCTGATTATTCACAAGAACGCAAGATCATCTTTCCAAATCTGATCTTTCAAGTGCTCAGCTTCCAGAGAAATGTTCCCCTCTATCCTATTGATCCTGATCTCTCTGGTTTTGGACTTGTGATCACTATGGACCCTAAAATTGGTTGCAGTTTAGAGAAGGATACACCACCATTCGCAAAGTTCTGACAGTCACTCGTGGATGATCTTGATCAACTCATTTTTTGTGCTCGCAACATCAAACGTCGCATTCAAGGCAAGTCTCCCTTCTTCTTTACAGCTCCTCTTGCGAACTTTTTTGTTTATTTAAATGTGCACTCAAGCAGGAGAGAATACAACGGCGAGATTCATTCGGATGCAGATGCAGCTGCTTCAGCTGATGAAGAGGAGACTTACATAGATGTTGAGTGTTGAGTGTTGAGTATTGAGTGTCGTGTGTGTGTGATAAGTGTAATACACATTTCTCTATTTTTGTTTATGTGAACTACGTGTGTGTGTGACACATATCTTCGATTTTATTTGGTGTGTCTAACACTTTGTTTTGGTTTAGTTTGGAACTATCTTTTGGTTGGGAATGCTTGGATGACTAACTCTAGTTGTGTTTTATCTATAGTTTATTGTATGGATGTTCTCTATAAGAGTTTTTTTTAACAAGTGCACTAATGAATCCTCTGTCTTAGTCCCTATGAGATTTGCTGATGTTGCTGTGTTTTGGTTAGTGTTGGATTGCAAGTGCTTGAGTTCAGACATTAAAATAAAAAAGGCAGATTTTTAAGTCAGTGACTTCGAAGGACCAATTTGCAATTCTTAAAGAGTTGAGTTTGGTTACTTGGCGCCAAAGAGAAAATCGGAAAAGAATATCCTAACAAGAAGATATACGGAAATCAAGTTGAAGAAATATTATAAATGGAAGATTTAGATATCTGAGAAAATATAAAAAGGAGACGGTCGATTTTAAACTAAAGCGGCTTTTGGAAAAACAGAGAAGCAGAGCTTGATCGTGAGAGAAAGTTTGTGAATGTTTTGGGTTTTAATTGGTAAGTGAAAAACAAGTGTTACACATCTGTTGGTGTGTGTAAGACATGGTAGATTAGGAATTGGTTAGTGTCGAGTCAAAAGTTCTTAACGTCATGTCAAACTGATTAAACGGATCTGTAAAATTATTTAAATTGTTCTTAATAAAATGTGTTTATTGGAAAATTTCTTATTGTCTCTTTAGTTCGAACTTTCAAAAATTTCAACATACAAAGGAGCCTATTGTATTTCCTTTGCCAATCTCAATATAAACGATTACAACATTAAGTTTAGATATTTTTTATATTCTATATGTCTTTGTGACCAGAAGGTCTTTTCTTATCACGAGCTCTATATAAATATTAGTCTCGTAACCATTGTAAGGCAGGCCATTTCTTAGAATTAATCAAGTATCTTCAGTTTACAAAGTTGGTTTTTGTTTTCTTTGTTCATAGAATTTGCGTGGATTCCTTCTTGCAAATTTCTAAGATTATTTATGGATTCAAAAACTTTTGAATTGTGTGTTGATTGTGGATTTAATCAACAAAGCATCTATCTCCATCTCTACCTTTGATTCCCTTCATAACCAAACTTGTGACTTGTGACTCTTGAATATCGTGTAATATGTAAGATTTGAGATTCAATCTTGCATCAAGATGACTTACCAAAAAAACAAACACCTTTTATGGTATGGTCATAACATAGTCTCAGTTGTCATATACTACTATAAACTAAATTTACATATAAAACAAAAAATTTACCGGACAGCATTTTTTCTCTTCTGTTTTTAAATAACACAAATATAAACAAACACATTTGTTAACAAAAAAAAAAAAAAAACAATCAACTGAATTAAAATATCGAAAACTGATTATCACTTTCTAAGTGATTATTACTATTTAACCCTTTGACCCATTCCCCATCTTTTTGGTTTTTAATAGTTATATTACTCGTATTATTAATAATATTATTTTCGATCTGTTTCTCAGATTGTTTTCGTGCAGCAAAAATTTGTTGGACAATAGTCTCCACATCCATTTTGTTATTTCCATCTTTACCCTTATGACCTCCATCGTCCGGCGTCGGGATATACGGCGGTCTACTAACCGATATCACTTTATCCCAATCTACTCCTCTAAAGAAATCGTGACCCTTGATCTCCTCAACGTTGATCCTACGGCTAGGATCTTTCTCCAACAACCGTCTAATCAAATCCCTCAACGGTGTCGTTTCACCCACCAGATTCGGCGGGGCAGTTAAAATCCGAAAAAATGTCTCTTTCCGGTTTAGTCCCCTAAACGGCGTCGTTCCATATAACATCTCGTATAGAACCACCCCAAACGACCACCAATCGACGGCGAAATCATGGCCGTCTCCAGTGATAACCTCCGGCGCCACGTATTCTTCGGTTCCGACGAAGGAATTCGACTTTTCTCCTGAAGAAACTGACACGGCCAATGTCGATGACGATGATGATGATAAACGCACCGAAGCTAGCTCATCCTTGGAGATTCCTGAGTTGCAGAAACTGGTGAATAATCGGAAGACGCGTTTCTTTCTCCTCGCCGGCGACGGATTTGACGGTGAAGGTGAAGGTGACGGTGACGGTTGCGGCGTTCTGGGAGCGAGATTCGTTGAGAGATCAAAATCTACGAGCATTAAATGTCCATTTGCTTGGATCATCACATTCTCTGGTTTCAAATCTCTGTATACGATTCCTTGATTATGCAAATAATCAATCGCAAGTACAATTTCCGCTGCGTAAAATCTGAAATCAAAAACAACAATTATCTAAATATTGAAACACAAAATTTTTATCTAAAATTTTAAATAAGAACAAAAAAGGACCTGATAATCTCGTCGGTGAACATACTCTCGGATTGAATCTTCCTCAAAGAATTGAGATCTCGTCCGGGACAATAATCAATTGCATAACCGATGACTTGATCTGTTGACAAGACACCGTAAAGAGAAGGAAAGAGAGGATGATCGAATCTACTCAATACTTGTTGCTCGAAACTCACACGCTTATTATACTCATCTCTCTTCTTCATCCCTTGTCTGAGTATAACCTTCAAAGCAAGAAATTCACCATCGTCGTCTCTCACCAAAAACACAACTCCTTTAGCCCCATGTCCTAACATTGACAAAACCTCCAGTCGATTCAAATCCAGAGTCTGGCACTGATTTATATCTCCTTTTTCGTGCATTGAATGGGTTCAAGAAACGTTGATCTTTTACCTCTCTTGGTTTTCTTTACTTTTTGATAAACTGATTATTGTGTAGTTGGAGACAAGTTTCTTATTATAAGAGGTAATTTACCTACTTTTAAAACATCCACAGTTGTTTTTGGTTTCTTCCCTTGCCGGGGAAGATTTCAAAAAGTCAAAAATCTACAAACATAAAAAAATAGAAAGAAAAATCGCCTGAAATTTTCGTTGGCATGAGTTTGACCAAGTTTAGCCTTTTTGAGAACTCAATTATTAAAATGGCTTCGATAAAAATCACTTTAACCATCTCCATCAATAATTTTTAAGAAATTCTTAATAATAAAATACAATAAATATTAGAAAATTTGGAGGAAAAAAATTTATTGGAGAGATTTAAAAATCATATCTTAGATATTTTAAAAAGATTTATGCTTTGCTTTTTTTATTTAAAAGTATATAATTAAATTAATGTTAAAAATCTCTTATTGATTCTTAACTAATGAAGTGCTTTTATATGTAAGATTTTTCAAAGATACTTGTTGGGTAAGAGGCATATTTCTTAGAATAAAAAACTAGAGAACAGTAACAAATAATAAAACATTGATTAATTTGATTCCACAAATAAACTGAACATAATTACAAAAATATAAAAAAATTCTAAAAATAACTACGCAAGAAGAACATAATGTCTTTAAAATAAGTAAATAATAAACTAATCTAATTAAACATAAATAATCCAACATTTCAACTAAACCAAACTCTACATGACTTCACTATTTTGGATCACATTTCAGTAGTAGTCCTATTTATCACAGAAAAATTTGCGAAAAGGTTAGTAAAAAAATTTTGCATGTTCGAAATCTACCAACTTTACATATTGTGGATCCATGCCTTTAGTGTCTTCAATAGTTTCTTTCGATTGCTTACTACTCGACATAGTGTTTTAGCTTTATGTTCGTCTTTTGATTTTATGCTATATTTTCTAGCTACCTCATTTGGGCTTGGATTGTAGAGAATTTGTATATTTCACCGGTTTTGGAGGTTTCAAAATGTCTCATGCTTGTAATCTTTTCATTGTTGCAAGTAAAATTTAAAAGAGAATGATAACATCTTATAGAACCGCATATTAGATAATAAAGTGTGTTTTTATACACTTGCGGAACAAATACGATTTTTGAAAATAAGTGGGTGGGGGTGATTAAAAAGCATTGCAATTAAAGTGTGATTTATTTATAAAAACAGCTACTCTTTTTCATTTGTAATATAAGATGTTTTTTTGGTTAACAACACGCATATGATAAAAAATTATTTTTTATTTTTAATATTTTATTTATTGTACACTTAAACATTTAAACTAATCAACAATAATAATTACTTAGTATATGATAGTTAAAATTTGCAAAAAATATTTTATATTTTGAAATAGTAAAAGTTATGTAAAATATCTTATATATTGAAACAGAGGGAGTACTAAATAATGTAGCTCCACCAAACATTTATCATTTTTATTTATTACTTTAAATTTTTAAATTTTGGGTATATTAAAATCTATACTATATAAAATTAACAAATTAAGATCTTTAAAATTGTTCACGTCAGTTAAAACTTGTTTTCAATTAAGCCATCTAGATGATACCACATATAACTTATGCACTACAAGATTTTTACCAAATTCCGGCGAATATTTTGGACCAAAAATTTCGCCAGGAAAATTAGGGTCCGATTTTTGACCTTTTCAAATGGAACTTGTCAAAAATGATCCGGCATATAATTTTTATTAGTTTTTGGTAGGTCATATATATTAGTCGATAAAATTAGTCGGTATTTAGTCAGTACTTTTGTTAGTAAATTGTTGGAAAACATAGAACTTTTGAAAAGTTACCATTTGGACTATGTCCTACGAATTTCTGACCAAAAATCTCTTCATCTTCATGCGAACCATTCTAAAAAAGCACAAAAATCTCTAAAAATGTCTTCTAAATATATTTATAAATTTTGTGAATGGATGTACAATCGCGTACATGAAAAAAAGGAAAAATCATAAAGGAGTTCAAAGATGGTCTAACTAAATTCATACAATTTGCTACAAACAAAGAGGTTTCACGTGAATCCGGTAAGATGTCGTGCCCTTCTATTAAATGTGATAATGAAAAGCTTATAAACAAAGAGAATGTATGGAATCATTGTTATTGGCGTGGATTTACGTCAAGATAATTTGTGTGGTTTTCCCATGGTAATTCATTACGAGGAAAAAGTGAGGTGTAGTCAGACAAGAAGAGTATCAAAAGATAGTGGTCATAGAATAAATAATGAATAATCTACTCAACCTACAATAGAAAAGAATATTATCTAAATGGTGAATGATAAATATAGGGAAATAGCGTAAAAATCTAAACTCAGTGTGTTAGAAGAACCAAATCTTGAAGCTAGTGGGTTTTTTAAAATCTTAAATGCTACTAAACAACATTTACATGATGGTTTCAAAGAAGGTCATTTGTCATTATAAGTTGTGATTAGGATGATGAACATAAAGATAAACTACAAGTGAAAATTGTGTAGATGTTATAGCAAACTTCATCAAACATTATTTTCAGAAGAAAATTTTACACCTCCATCTTATAACGCAATATAGAAGTTGGTATCCGGTCTTGGATTATCTTTCCAAATCATAGATGTATGTAAGAAAAACTACATGATCTCTTGGAAAGAAGATGCAAGTTTGAAGTTTGCAAATTATGTGGGGCAAAACGGTACAAGATTTGATTGGAAGATATAAAATTCCCCACAAAAAGTATGATACTTGCCTCTTACGGATAAATTAAAGTGATTGTATTAGTTAGAACGAACTACTTCAGCTATGAGATGACATGCAGACAATCGGCTTTTTGGTGATATCTCACATCCATTCATTGCATAAGCATGAGAACTTTTTTGTACAACATATTCATATTTCGAGAGTGAATCAAATAATGTATATCTTGGACTATGCACCGACGAACTCAATCCTTTTGGAAAGAATGAGAGAAATTACTCACTATGATTGGTTATTGTGACAGCATACAATCTACCTATTGCATTATGTATAAAACAAGAATTTTTGTTTCTTTCTATACTTGTCTCATGTCCTAATTATTGTACGTGTTCTTGAAACCACTTATAAAGAAATTATAATTTTTGTGGAACCATGGAAGATGTCTTAAGCAGTACTAATTTCAGTTTGTGTGTTGTTTTGATGAAGACAATTAGTGATTTCCCTGCTTGCGGAATGCTAACAGGATGGACTACTCATGGGAAGTTAGCATGTCCATATTGATAAGATAATACAACTTCTTTCCAACTCAAACATGGCCGAAATTTCCCTTGGTTGATTTTCATGGGAAATTTTTACCATACAATCATCCATACATGTGTAATAAGTCACTTTTCATGAAATTGAGTTTTTCATGATAAGCCACCTCATGTTCTAAGTGCTGATTACATAACTGATCAATTACATGATTTTGATATTGACTCAACAATTTCATGTGGTGGTAATTGTCATGTTGCCATAGGAGGTTATGGAAATTTTCATATATGGCACAAAAAGTTTGTATTATGGGAATTACCTTATTGAAAGAATCATTTACTTCGACATAACCTTGACTTGATGCATACTGAAAAGAATTTTTTAACATTATCAATAAAATTCTCAACGTGCAAGGAAAGATGAAATATAACAAAAATCACGTATAGACTTTCCAGAGATTTGTATCATGCCATCATTGCACTTAACTGGAAATTTGAAAGGTGCAATTATGATTTGTAAGCTCTCTACAAGTGAAAAATCGAGTTATTTTGATGGATTACATAAGATGTAAGGTTTATGGATGGTCATTCATTAAATTTGACTCGTTGTGTTGATGAGGAAAATTTCTAGTATTCAGGGATGAAATCTCATGATGGTCATATTCTTATGCAATGTTTGCTACCATTCGTGCAATTAGAACTAATACTTATATAAATGCATAATCGAATGCATGTATAGCTTACTATTAATCATTTAATATTTATGAAGATAGGGATGAAGTCCCATGGTGTTCATGTTTTTATTTTTTAACTAAGTTGCTAAAATTGATGCATGAAATGATGTTTTCTTTTAGAGATATTTGTTTTTATGTTAATCACTTTCGATTGTATACGGATTTTAAAGACAAATATCTATGTGCTAATATGCAACATAGAGAAGGATATTCAACCATTTTTGTTACGTCATGAAACATCTTCCCATCCATTTACCTATGGTAGAAAGACTATGAGGTCTTATTACGTACATATGGATGTATCTGTTTAAGGACTATATGTTTCATTTGAAAAAAGGTGAAGAACTTAAGAAAAGTTTCGGGATTTATCGTTGCGCAAAGCATAAACAAGGAAAGATCACATTTCTCATCATTTTACTCTAGTCCACACGTGCAAACAAAATCCAGGAAACTTCGTAGGTATTACGATGATGGTGAAAGAAATACTTATATAAAAATTTTCATTTCAATTTCTCTAAAGTTGGTAAGGTAAACGGAAAAAGGTCGTGTCATTTTTTTCACCGACGTAGAGTATAATCACATCTACACATATATTATGCGTAATTGTGAAAAAGTGCATTCATACATCACATATGTATTATAATATTGTTATAATTGTTTGGATGTTGAGGAACAAGTGAGGTCTTCATCATCAAAGTGTCAGATGTTAAGTTAGAGACAATAAAAGAGTCACATTTTGTAAAGTGGCTATAATACTATGTAAGTTTGATTTAACTAAATATTGGTGATCTTCTCTACCATATATATATATATATAAGATTTTTTGTGCTAAAAAATATAAAATATTTTTTTTTTCTTTTACATCTACTACAACCAACCACTTTCCAACGTGGTTTGAGGTATTGGTTGGTGGACCTCTCACTCAAACTATGTGTTTTCCAGTATACTTTATTCGTGGTTATTTTTAAAGAAAAGTTGGGACGCTAGTAAACGAACGACGATTAACCATGGTGTTATCGTAAGATTTGACCCAACGGACGGACGAGGTGTTAGAATGACAAAGTTTGGTGTTACAGTGATTAATTCTTTTAGAAGATTAAAAAATAATGACCACTAGTACTTGTATCTTAGAACTATCAAGGATGTTATATTTTGTTTTCGCGCCTAAAAGATTGGCAAGATTCTTGGATGATTCTTACACATATTAATCCACATAACATAATTGATGGTGTTGTCGAGCAATGTCTTTTAAAGCAAGGTGTAGTAAAAATTGTATAATCTATTGGTCATTTTATAAATGAATTAACCTATACAATACATAGTTGGAAGATACAAAAGATCTTCGAGGTCATAACAAGGAAAAATATGATGAAAATAAATTTGGGGGAAATGAAAGTAATGAATTATATGCAAATGAATATGAAGAGTAATTTTAGTATCAATCAAAGATATGATATGCATTTGTATTAAATATTCAATACTGAAGTTTTTTTTTCTATTTGTATAATTTATTATATTTTCACATACTAAAATGACAAAAATCAAATACTAAGAAAAAATTACAAAATACAAAAAAGAAATCTAAAAAAACCAACAACTAAAAACCAAAAAATATACTGAAACACAAAATAAAAAACCAACAACCTAAAATAAATATTAAAAACCATAATCTAAATAATAAAATTTAAAAACCACAACCAAATATCAAAAACAAATACTAAAGAACAAAATATAAAAAGTACAACTAAAAACAAAACAAAAAAACTAAAACCTAAAATATAAAAGCCTACAATATAAGCCAAATAAAATACTAAAAATCAAATTCTAAAATACAAATATCAAGACCCAAAATAAAATACTAAAACAAAATACAATCTCAGGCTTTTTATAAATTCATTTTTCGAACAATTTCCAACCAAGTCGGAAAACTGATTTTCTAGAGATTTTTTAGTTTCCCGTTAAAGCGCATGTGAAATATTTTCATATCCACAATTTGTCATTTTTTACCACATTTCGACCACCATTGTGATTGAGAATTAACATATTTGTTGACAATTAACACTTTGTTTGTTTTCTCATTATACACAACCCCGAAAACCACTAAACTCTTTCCAATATTCCTTCAAATCCATAAAAAATCAGGCTATAATTTTGATTAAAATGATAATATTTAGTAAATTAGATTATCTATGTTAGGTTATGTAATCAGATTATTTATATAGCTTCTGGAGTTATATTAGGGAGTTAGATTATGAACTTACATTATTTAAGTTTTGGAAATAAATTATATAGGTTATTAAATTAGATTATTTAAGTATATTATGGAGTTATGTTAATTAATAATATTTTTATTAGGTTTACATAGATTATGTGATTATATATATATATATATATATATATGAATTAACTTAATTTTGGTAATTAATAGTTTACTAAAATTTATTGAAATTTTAGGTATCATTGATCCATCATGGAAAACGTACATGACTTACTTGAAGAAAATTGGGGCTCTATGCAAAATGGATCATAAACGCAGCCTTCATCCTATTTTTTTCGATTCACAGGTTCATGATATCTCTAATGTGTCATAATCTTACACACTACTACTACCATCCACCACAAGAAAATAACAACAAGAACAACAACAAGATCACTCCTCTAAAGAACATCTCGTTGAAAGATCTACTCTATGCATCAGATCAAGAATCATTAAAAAACCTCGACTTAAAATGCATGAATGGACAAGTTATCAAGCATTTTATTAGTTTACTTTTTTAACTTATATTATTAATTAAAATATTAATTTTTAAAATAATTACAAATGAAAATGATAAATCAAATCATGGCAAACAATTATAAGGAACCAAAATTGTATTTGTACTTTCTCTCTAGCAATACTAGTAAAAATATTGATTCAAACGTATGGTATGAAATATTTAATAATTTATTTAAATTAATAGTATTTATTAATTTAAACTAAAAATTATCATTTTTTGAATTTTTTTGTAGCAAAAATACAATTAGGATTATGCATACACCTCTTGTTCATGAAGAATTTGACCAAGTTTGTGGGGTCCAATTGAAAGAAAAGATTTATAATTAAAAATGTTTGTGAAGAAAAAGGAAGGAAAGCCAAAATAAATAATGAATTCGGTCGTACATGTTTGATTACTTATTGGATGGAGAAAAAAAAAACCAAACTCGAGGGATAAAAAACTTCGTCAACTAAACTCATGCCGATCCGAACCTTATGTTCGTGAATGGAAAGGAATAATAAACTGACAGTTTTATATTTTTATTAATGTTTGAAAAAATACTAATAGTGTTTCGAAATAAATTGTTGTTATAGTGAGACTTAGAAATAAATGAATATCCAGATATGATGACGTTTATTGATGTAATCCTAGAAAGTATTACATCATTTATGGAGGCAAGTCATAAATGCAAATCAGACGGAAAGTTCATTGATGCTAAAATAACTTCACCGTCAATCGTTTCTGAGAAATTAAGAAAGAGCGAGCCACACAAATAATTTAGAACAAAAATACTCCATATGATTTGGAGCATACTCTCCAAGAAAAAATGCAATTTATTTCAAATAAATATCTAGTTACATAATTATAAAAAAATAAATCTCCATAAACTTTGAAACATAAATAAAATTCAAAAGAATATATATATATACATACATATATATATATATATGTATATATATATTTATAATGACTATTTAACATCATTTTCAAAACAAAATAATAAAAATATATTTATTATCATATAATGAAATCACAAAATTATCAAATGGATCATTTAGGTATACCTTTTATTTTAATATTTAAATATTTTTTAAAATATTTTATATGAAATACTATATTTTAGTGTATTGTACAATTAGTCGAATACTTTTTATATAATTTAATTTAAATTTTGGATATATCCATTTTGACTAATTAATATTATATTTATAATTAAAGATTATAT
>OVBE01011169.1:0-14377 GCA_900406425.1 Iberis pinnata
TCATCTTTTTATTTACAGGTAATGATGGAAGATGGAGATGAAATTTGCGTGTTTGAAAAGATGATCGGTGGTGGTCGTTTTGTCAGTTGATGAATGTTTACTTTTTGTAATTTTTGTGTATGTTGTTTTGTTTAAACTAATAAAATATTTTGTTTAAACTTTTAAGTTCCAAATTCTATATAATTATATAGTTATGTTTGTTACTAATTTTTTATTTTAATATTATTATTATTTTGCCTCTATGTAAAATGTGCAACTGATAACTTGACTTATAATACTGTCAAAAACAAAAATATATATAAATGTAGAAAGTTACTTGTAATAAAAAAAAAACTAAACATGAATTACTTAAACAAAACTAGATATCATAAACATAAAAATAACGAAAAATAACGAAATACTAAATCTAAACCATTTTAAAACAAAAAAACGAATATTTAATTGCGGTGAACCTAAAAATTTAACACCGGATGCTCTGTAGTCTACGTCGTAGCGGTGAGTGTGGCTGAATTCGTTATCGGTGTATTGTTTGTCTTTCCAAGTTTTTTACCAATCAAAACGAGAAATATGAAAGCAGACTTTTTAGTTCGCCAGATACGCAAACGAAATTGTCTTTTCACTCAACTGCAGAATGTCCTTTCGAACTCCGAAAGTGATGTTTATATAGTGTTTGAAAATGTCTATTTTGTATAAAAGTATTTTTATGATTTAAAAGTACTTTACTTTGAACTTAATGTAGGACGGTAAAAACCGGATTAAGGAAATACGATGAGAAAAACGATTAAAAACGCGATTAAAAACGAAGCGGAGTCGAGATATGATCTCTTTCCTTAATTCTAAAAATCGTTCGCAGTGTGACGGTTTATGCATGATTAGAGAATCCCACGATACAACCGCTTATGATACCGATTCGCTACACTCGATATCGGAGTCGACGAACTTACGGTTCTACAATGTAATCTCGGGATAATCACTTACTACGTTGGAAGAGGCGAAGGATTGTATAGAACAATTTTTTGGAGAGTGAAAACGTTTTAAGAATCTGTGTTTCGAATGAGAGTGTTCGTCTGGTTTTAAAGCCAAAACCGTTACGAAACTTGCGCAAGAAGGAGGCGCGATTTGGTGCGAGATTTCAGGAGAAAATCTCAGGAGCAGTTAAGACTCGTTCAAACTCGAGTTAGAGAAGATATTTTAGTCCGAAATTAATTTCGGGTAGAGTTCTGGTTTGGTTTAATATTAATTGAACCGGGAACCAAATTATTTTTGGGCCAAAAATCTATAGAAAAATCCATAGAAATTTTCTCCAAAAAGAATGTATCTTGGTGGACTAGGACTAGGACTAGGACTAGGACTAGGACTGGGATATTCCCAAAGACCCAACGACCCGCGACCGCGACGGTCGGTCAGCAGCGGCGGCGCGCGCGTGTGGGTGGCCCATCTCTCTCCAATACACCATAGTGTACCCAACCCAATTGAACTTAAGTATGCCTTGTGCACTATATATACTAGTGAAAAATTTTCTCCACAAACAATGTGGGATATTTTACACTAGCAACACTTGGTCAACTTAAGTCAACATTTTGCATGGTTGAGATGCTCTCTTTACACCTTATTTTCTCATTCAATTTACACTCAAATTTGACAAATGAATATTCCATATTATAGTGTTCGTTACAAGGATTCTGATGCACTCATAATCCAATCATTCTAGTGAACGTTTTCACCGGAGAACTCGCCGGTACATTAGTAAATATCACTGTCAAATTTTTAAGTTCCAACACTTAAAAAACAGTAGTCGGTTTATTTGCTTTCTATATCTATCTAAATATATATAATCAAGGAGTCATTTAAAAGTGTAACTTTACATTCATGTGTTATATTACATAAATTTCATTCATTTTTGTCTTTTAATTTTGAATTCATTAATGCCATTTTAGTCAATATTTTCATATTAATTATTAATAAATATTAATTTTCTGAATAAAAAGATTCTAAGATATCACTAAAAAATCTATTCCACTATATTTTCAATTTTTTATTGTTTTATTCAATAAATTATAAAAAAAATTCTTAATTAATATGCTATAAATAAATTTAAGAATAAATTATTTAACATGTAATTTCATTTTAGTATGCCAAATAAATAATATTTCATATATCAAATTTGTAAAACAAATTATATAAGTTTAATATATTAGGTAAATTTCTACCTTAGTTTTTGTTAAAAATAAATATTTTTTTACCATTTTATCCGAAAATTACATTAAAACTATTTTGTTAATTATTAAGATATTTTGAATTTTAAAGATACGATAACTAAAATATAAGAAATATAGTTATGAAAAATAAGTATACATTTAGTTTCTATTTTTTAGGTAAATATTTGTTAGATTGTTAGATTTATAATTTTCAGTAAATTTTATAAGTATATTTCAGATTTAATTTTTGATTAAGAATAATTTTCAGTAACTTTAATATTATCATCTATAACATTCATAATATTTACATAACATTATTATAAATTATACAAACATTTAAATTCATACAACATTTATTAAACAACTTTATATTGATTATATAAAAAATTATGAAACTTATATTAATATAATATAGTTTGTTCGGTTATAATTATAATGTTAATGTTTCATTACTTAAAAATCTTATAATATTAATAATGTATTTAAATATATTACGTTAAATAGAATATTTACATTATATCTATATAAACATTTTAAATATATTAACTTTTTAGTGTTATATATGATTGATTCATGTTTTACCCGTCTATTTTATTAAAATTTATTTTAATTGTAAGCCCATTAAAACTGGGTAAATATGATTTAGGTAAGGATATCTCAAGTTTTAAGGTAGAATATTTTAATAATTTTGTATGATAAAAATGTCATTAATTATTTTGACGGAAAAACTCTTTCCTGTGTTTTTGGGAAAACATGTTTCCGTGTTTTGGCAGAAAAACGTGTTTTCGCGTTTTGGCGGGAAAACGTATTTCCGTATTTTTGATAAACAGCAGAAAAAACATGTTTTTTCCAAGTTTAATTTTTTTTACACATTTGAGATGATAAGATGTTGAACTAGCGTATCAAATATTTATAAGTTTTATATTTTAGTATTTGAATACTGATTTTAAAACAATATTTGAACGTTTGTATCAAAATATAGCATATATATAATTATAGAAATAGTAAATTAATAGTGTTAATATAATAAATAATACAAATGTAAAGGAAGAAAACATACATTTAAATAAAAAAATAAAGGAGATTTTCAAAAATACCATACAAAATTGGGTATATTTCAAAAATACCATACACTTCCAAAATTCTAAAAATATCACCATTTTTTAAAAAATACCACAAAAATGGTTTTGTTCCAAAAATATCACAAATTTGAAATAGTTTTAAAATTTATAATTTAAATCATAAAACCTCAAAACCAAATCCTACCCCCTTCATAACTAAATGTTAAATTCTATTTAGTGAACCCAATTTTAAATTCTAAACCTTTAAAATTCATTTTTTTTTATGTTTGTGGTGTTTTAGAACATTTGAGAGTGTATGGTATTTTAAAAAATTTCTCAAAAATAAATATGTTTAAATCCAGTGGAATTGTGTTTTGGTAAACAAATTTAATTCTCTTTATAGAAATAAAAAAGGTAAAATTTAAAATGTCAGAAGATATACAATTTTGTGTAAATATTTTTCCTACAGAAAATCGAGAATGGGAGTATTTTGGCCCATTGAAATCACACAAATATTCACTTCCCATCTTTACCGCTTTCGAAGTCCAAAAAAAAAAACTCCATTCGCTTTGCTTCAGTGAAGATTCTTCGGCCAAGGTAAATAAATGTTCTTCCTTAGCTTCGATCATTGATTGGGTTTTTCTAATTTTTCATATCGAGCTCTCGATTTATGTGTCTGAGAATTTACTTCATCCACATATAGAGAATTTGCATTTGCATTTTTGTGGGCACGCCAGATGTTTGATGAATTGCTCGAATAGTGTCGATTCAAAATGTACGGTAGAAAAGGGTATCAACTGGTGAAGGATTTCGCAAGCGGAGAGAAAGGACACCTCAAACCGTTTAACGTAAGTCTTCAAGCTCCTACTTAACTCTCTCAACATGTCTGGACAATTGCAATTAGGCTTTAGGCTTAGATATTAGACTTGATTTAGAAGTTGAGCCATTGCTAGAAGATCTTAGTTATTAATTCTCTGTTATTTCTAACTAATAGAGCAAGCTCTTTGATGAGGCAATCGAAGAATGTGACCAGAATCACCATCTGATCCAGTCTTTAATAAGGTATAATTCTCTCTTGTTATTCTGATTGATATTGAGGTTGGTGTTGATGTTTCCGCTTACAGGAAAATGCAACAAGAAGGTTTAGATGTTCAGAACAACAGAAACGCAGACCACTATGGGGCACTAATTCATCACCTTGCTTTGATCCGCAACAAGCGCTGCCTCATGGCTTATGTGTAAGAACTGAGAACCACTTTTGCTAACAAATCTGAACACAGTTAGTTTCCAACAAATGGCATTGGCACGCAGGTACAACCGAGCAGAAATTGTGCGTGATTTGGCCTGGAGAGTAGGACTAGAACTTCTCGAACTTCCTTCAGAAATCCAAGAGAAGCTCACAACACTAGAGAAGGAATACTTCAAGAACCATTCGGTAGCTCTAAAATCCTACATGGGAAAACTAGGAATCGAGTTGAATGTTGTAAGTCACATTAAGTAACTAAGATGGTTGAAACAGTCCAATTTCCACTTTTGAGACATGATGTACTTTTTGAAGGATATGGTGCCTCCAAAAGATCCTTATATCAAAGTAAGAGTTGTGGATGATATTGACGAAGGAATAGTGCTGAATGACAAAACAACAAATTTTGCTCGCCACTCTATGCATTTCCTCAAACGAACTGATGCGGAACCATACATTGCTCGGGTCAGTGTTTTTCCTTAAAACTAGAATGATAGCCTTGCCTTGTTCAAGTGTAGATAGAGCATCGACTATAAATGCTAAATAAATAATGAAACATCTGAATAGTGATACAAATAAAAGTTGAAGAAAGTGTTTCTCTTAACAGGGCCAAATGGAGGAGCTGACAGGTTGAATGATATTATAAGGAGAAGGTTTAGTCTGATGAAAAGGAATGTATGCCTTTGTGTCATTCATATATTATTATACTTTTTCTATTACAAAGATGATCTTTGTCATCTTATAAGCTGATATTGTCTCTTACCTCTCAAACTTAGAGTTGGTCATATATATCTTAAGTCTTTGTAAGGTTTCTAAAATATTGCTGGCGAGTATTTATTATTGGTTTATCTATGTTTGTCTCAATATTTCCCCTCCCCCCTGCTACGAACCCTTTGAATGTTTTGTAATACGAAATCGCATGGCTCTCACGAAGAAATGGACTTTGTTTCAGGTAACATTTCAATACCACTCATCGTTCAAATTGCTTGTGGCTTTGCATTGGGGTTTCAATGTAAATTGGATTTTTAGATTCATTTGTGGATCTGATTGCGGTTTGTTTGTGTTTGGATATCAGAGCTGGCGAAACACCATTGGAGGTGTTCTCTTCTGAATTGAATGGAACTGAACTCATTCCTTCCTCTTTCCTCAAGCTCCTCCTTTATCGTGGTGCCATTGTCAAGTCTCTTATTGCTGGCTCCCAACTATCACAACTTGTTCAAGTTGTACAGTTTCCACGACACCGAATAACACCTCTTTCTCGTCCGATATCCATCATCTTGAGGTCTCTAGAGAGTAGAGTTAAATCCAATAATGTCTCAATGGGTTTCATTTATTTCTGTTGGGTTTGCTGGGAGTTGTTTATGCCTGCCCATGAGAATCAGCTTCATTGGAACTCTTTTGATATATTGGGGGCTTTCTCAGAGAGATTCTTCTATTGGACTCAAGCTAGAAAAGAAACCTGGCTCGAGTCAGTCTACCGAACCTTGTTTCTCTCCATACGAAGCGGTGTAAGGAAAATCATCCAATGTTGCAGATCTAAACCTTTTTGTAAATCCATAAGTGTGGACCCATTTTCCTTTCCCATCTCTAGAAGGAGCATTTGCACTCAATCTCTATGATTAGGTATCAATAAGATGTGAAAAAGAAAGATATGCGTGCTCTGCAAGACGGATTGGTGGTCTTTACTCCTCGTTGTAGGTCCTTAAAAGATGCTAAAGGTGAATTGAGTTGAAGTCGGTAAAACATGAAAGTGGAACTTCTTTTCTAACATATCCCACACCGCTGCACTGCACTGCAAGTTGATCAAAACCAAATTTGAACGAAGCATCGCTTGTATTTGCAAGTACTAGGTAGGCTCATTTATTTATTTGGCTTTCCATCTGAGGACTGAAAAGCAGTGATAACTTGGATTCTACCAACCTGGAAACATCAGTTTCATAGTAAATAGCAAATACTAACCTTATTTGCATCTTCACTGAAACATGAGGCCAATAAAACCAGAATGTAAGAGCTGATACATTGCTTGTGTCCGAACATCTGCAGCAGAAAATAAAGCCATAAGGCAGTCACTTGCTTAGATTACAATGATGATACATACCGACATAAGAGTAATGTGAGTGATACCATCCCCCGTGTTGATATGGTCATTCTGTGTCGATGTTAATTAAGGAAGACTACCAAACACTCTTTGTCCAAAATCCAAAACAAACAAGCACTACTCTACATATAGAGAAAACCAAATCAAATCAGCAGCCTGAGCAGGCAGCTAGCTGTTGTGTTTATCAATAACATATCTCCCTCAAGGGATTTCCATATCTTTTACAAACAATCCAAAAACCAACCATGCTCAAAGTTACACAAAGCATTCATAACAGTGACCCCAAGGACATGACCCAACAACTAACAAATATTGTACCATTTCAGAGACGGAAATTTAATTTTCTTAAACAGCTTTCGCCATGATTTCAACCTATCGAACCAAAATTTCACAGTAAATACATTTGTCTTCCATGATTAAATTATTGCCTTTAAATTTAGCTGTTGCTGAGAATCAGGAGTAGCAAATTATTGAGATTGTAAATTTGTAATTGTTTTGGTTTAGTTTTGGTTAAGTGACAGTTAGAATTAAACCATCATATAATATTTGTATATAATCAAATTTGTACAGTTGGATTGAATAAGATTTTTTGCTCATTTTATCCAATACGGTATCAGAGTTTTTTCTCTTAAAATTTCGCAATTTTTTCTGAGCTAGATTCTTCACATCTTGAACCTCGTCTTCTTCGATTCATCATCTCTCAGATGAGCCGATCAATTTTCGAAGCTCATCTTGATATCTTCTTCACCCTTTTCCTAGTTTTCATTCGCAAATCATGCGAGTTTGTTGTATCGCTTCTTGTGATTTTCTTTTCAAGATTTTTTTGAAATTGGAGTCTGTTTCGTCTTGTATCCTTCGATAATGGCTTAAGTCAATCCAAATCTGAATCAAACTACTCATAAACCTGAAATTGAAGCTGAAAGTCCAAATCCATCAGGTTTATCTGCTTCATTATCGGATCCAAATTCGAATCCTCTTTATGTTCATAGCGCAGATCATGCTGGTATCTCTCTCGCTCTGAAAAATTGATAGGTATACGGAACTTTAGTTTTTGGCGTATATCTATGCTAATGGCACTAGGAGCTAGGAATAAAGTTGTATATGTAGATGGTTCATTCAAAGAACTCGATAATACACATCCAGATTATGCTTCTTAGTGTCGATGCAACATTATTGTTTCCACTTGGATAGTGAATGCAGTAGACAAATCTATTACTAAGAGAATAATATACTTAGACACAGCAAGACAGGTGTGCTTAGATTTACATGACCAATTCAAGCACCAAGAACAACTGAAATCAAGCAAAAATTATACTTGGAAGTTCAAGGTTCACATAATTCAGTGAATATTACACTCAATTGAAGCAATAATGGGAATAATTGAAGAATAAGGAGAATCCTTTTACTTGTTGTTGTGAAAACATGTACTGTATCAATCTTAAACGCATCAAGCAAAGGGATGAACAAGTTAGAGTGCTCAAATTTTTGATGGGACTCAATGACTCTTTTACTGCTACAAGAGGACATATTCTTATGATGAAACCTAAACCATCTATCACTAAAGTGTTCAATATGGTATCTCAAGAGGAACGACAAAGATCAATGAAGATTACAAGTAATATTGATTTTCAAACCTCTGAGATATCTACTAAATTTTCTCAAATTGTTGATGTTGCGACCTATGCAAATAATAGGACTACAAATAGCCAGTTTGCTCTCAATGTGGGAAAGTGGGACATACTTTCAACCGATGTTATAAACTCCATGGTTTTCCACCAGGATACAAAACTCAAGGGAATAACAAACCTGCTTAGTTTGTTAACTTAAAACCACATAAGAGAGAAAATGTGGCAAACATGACGACTCAATCAAATGATCAGCCTTAAAATCACAATCAAAATCATCATGATGTTTCTTCATCTTTATTCACATCACACCAACTACAACATTTTCTCAGTGCTTTGCAGAATGCTAATGCTTCTCAAAACCACATTTCATAGATTTCATGCAGTACAATTCATTTAGCAGATGGAACAACTTCTATATCACAATCACAACCTCATATTACACATGCTATAGGTACTTCTATCACCAACTTTCACTTACTTTCTTCAATAGGAATAAAAGACAGCCTTACTTTAAATGCAAAAATATGGATCATAGATACATGAGCAAGCTGTCATGTTTGTTCTGATTTAACTTTGTTTGATAAAATTGATATCGTTAGTAATACCTCTGTTACACTTCCTGATGGCACACGTATTCCGGTTACTCTTTCTGGTTCAATTACATTGTCTTCTTCTCTAGTAATACATTATGTGTTATATGTTCCACAATTCAAATTCAATTTGTTGAGTATTAGTGCACTAACTAGGAATACTTAATATTGTGTGATGTTTTCTGCAAAAAATGTGTTACATTTTAACTCATGATCCCCTTTTATAACAGAGCATACTCTGGACTTCATGATTGGGAAGGGTAACATTCATCACAATCTGTATGTTCTAGAGACTTCTCCTACCAACTCTGTTTCAAATGTTCAGGATTTCAATCTTTTACAAGTTTCTTCAGAAGTTTGGCACAATAGACTTGGCCAACCATCACAAAATAAAATCAAGATGCTTTCAAAAGTTGTAGATTTCACTTTTGTAAAACCAGAACATGATTTCTTTTGTAAAATTTGTCCTTTTGGCAAAACAAAAAAGACTTTCTTTTCCTTCGGCAAATAATATTTCAAAATTTCCTTTTGATTTGCTTCATTTAGATGTGTGGGGTCTTTTCACATTCCAACAATTGATGGTTACAAATATTTTCTAACTATACTTGATGAAAAATAAGAGTTCAGTAATCAATATATTTCCTGATTTCTTGACTTTCATTGAAAATCAGTATGATAAAAAAAAAGTAAAAGCTATTAGATCTGACAATGCTCCCGAGTTATCTTATACTGATTTGTTGAAAACAAAAGGGATTCTTCATTATTATTCTTGTCCTTGTACTCCACAACAAAATTATGTTGTGGAAAAGAAACATCAACACAATTTAAATGTGTCAAGATCTCTTTTGTTTCAGTCCCATGTTCCATTAATATATTGGGGATATTGTATTCAAACTGCAATTTATTTGATTAATAGGACTCCTTCACCATTGTTAAACGAGAAATCACCATATGAACTTTTGACTTCAAAACTGTCTGCTTATGATCATTTAAATGTGTTTGGTTGCTTGTGTTTTGCTTCTACTTTTGACTTCAAAACCGCCTGCTTATGATCATTTAAATGTGTTTGGTTGCTTGTGTTTTGCTTCTACTTTGGTTAAGGATATGACAAAATTTACTCCTCATGCGATACCATGTGTTTTTCTTGGATACCCACATGGGTATAAATGATATAAATTGTTGAATATAGAGACTAATCAGACCTTAATTTCTAGGGATGTTGTATTTCATGAATCTGTTTTTCCTTTTTCAAAACTGAAATCTTCTGAAAATGTAAATGATTTGTTTGATCAATATGTTTTACCATTACCAGTTGAAAATTCACCATTTCCAGCATTCTTTGATCTAGATAATGAATTGATTGTTGTCAGTGATAATTCTGATTTATATGCATCATCTGCATCATATTCACCTACACCATATGTATCACATTCATCTAATCCATATGTTTCTATTCAACCACTTGTGTCTACATCTAATCCTGTTTTAGATTCTATGTCTCATTCTATGTCTGACTTTGTGACTAGTTCTAGGTCTAGTTCTGTGTCATCAAGAACATCTAATTCAGTTTAAAGACCAAAAAGACAGACTAAATCTTCTGCATATCTTGATCAATATCATTTGTTCTTATTACAAAGGCATCTGTCTTTTCTTCTTCTCCTACTCATACTACCACTTATCCTATATCTTCTTTCCTGACATATGAAAAATTTAGTCCACAATACCAACAATTTATTCTTTCCATTACCACAAATACACCACCAAAATCCTTCAAAGAAGCTATTATCTTTGCTGACTATACAAAGGCTATGAAATCTGAAATGGATTATTTGGTAATTCAAGGAACTTGATCTATCTGTGTTCTTCCACAAGGTAAATATCATGTTGGTTGTAAATGGGTGTTTAACATCAAATACAACCCATATGGAAGTACTGAATGTTACAAAGTACGCTTGGTTGCTAAACGATATACTCAATTAGAGGGATTGGACTTCTTAGATACGTTTTCTCTAGTGGCTAAAATGGGTACTTTTAGATCATTACTTGGGTAAGAATCAACTAATCAATGGTCAATAACTCAATTGGATATCAATAATGCTTTTTTATTGGTGATCTAGATGAAGAGATCTACATGACTCTACCACCTGGTTATAGTATCTTAACTGGTGTTCAGGTTCCAAAGAATGATGTATGTAAACTGCAAAATTCCTTAGATGGTCTTAAACAAGCTTATAGACAATGGAATAAAAAGCTTTCTTCTGTCATTTTAGCAGCAAGCTTCATTCAATCTCCATCAGATCATTATCTTTTGTCAAAATTGATACTACAATCTTCATAGTTATTCTTTTATATGTTGATGACATATTAATCGTTGGTAATAATGATGTTGTTATTGAAGCTGTCAAGGGATATTTGAAATCCGTCTTTAAACTAAGAGATTTGGGATCCGTCTTTAAACTAAGAGATTTGGGACAGGCAGAGTATTTTTTGGGGTTTGAGATTGCTAAAAAAGAGGCTGGTTTTTCTCTGAATCAAAGGAAATACACTTTTGAACTCTTATATGAGGCTGGTTGTTTAGGATGTAAGCTTGTTTCAGTTCCTATGGATTGTGGACGATCAAATCCACAAGATGAATTTGTTAAACTAATTTTAGTGAGGAGTTCGATGATTCTAGTTTAAGGAGGAAAAAATATGCATATGAAAAAAGATTTTATTGATTGGATTAATATCGAATACAATTGTGATTACAATATAATTTTTACTAGCGTGATTAGAGAATTTGCCAAAAGATCATTCTCCTTATATTTCTTCACGCTTTTATAGTCCTCTATCTCAGCTAGGGTTGTTTCGATCTTCTAGGTTAGTTACTCCTACAATCTCGGCGAATCCCTTCAACCTTGGAACCGCTTTGACTCGGTCATTACTTGTTTGGCCTGCGCTTATATCCTCCTAGGTTTGATTATGTATTGGGTACTCAACTGTCCTTTTGATCTGCTCAAGCAATTTGCTCTCTCAGCTAGTCCTCCTGTGATTGACATATGCCAGATCGACCTGGGAAATTATACTAGCTAGGATCAAATCATGCTGAGGGGGGTTTCGACACCAACAGATTAGCCCCCAGGTCTCTCTACAAGCTTAGCAAGTTGGGTGGCCTCTGATGGATCAGATAGTCGGCTCTCAATTGACTTGTGAATTTTTAATGCTAATTGCCCCCAGAAAAGGAAAATATCATGACTGAATTTGACATCACTTCTCCGAGGATCCAATTTTGGGCAAAGCATTTACCGTTATCACCCTTTCGGCTGTTGGGATTTCAGTTGATCTCCCATGGGATTGACTTGATCGATCTTTAAGGGAAATCTTATGATTTCAAATAAAATAAATATTGGAAATCTCAACAGTCTCTTAGATTCCTTAAGATATTCGAGGCGATTTTGTTTGTTTCGAAATTCAATATTCAAAAAGGTAGGCGAGTTGGTTATCATTACCGTACAAAAGCAACTCACCACTCCCTAGATAGTTATTAATGCCTCTCTCTCTCTCCTTCAAATGGGTGGAATCGCTTCTCTCATCTTCATTTTCAACCGCCATTTCTCTCTCTCCAGGACGTGAAAAAGTAAAGGCTTATTCGTGTTTTATCCTCTCTTTTTTAATTTCTGCTAGGGCTCTTGATTTCTCTCTCGACTTTCATCTATCTTGTTAGGATTCCTCTCAATCTTCCTCAGATTTCTTCGTCGCTTCCTCCTTCTTTCTAATTTCTCCTCCATCTCGGTTTTCTTACTATGTCCAAACAATTCGCCCTCCGTTCTCAAAGTAGAAGTTCTTCATCGTATCATGCGGCTAGCATCAATATCGGGACGCCGATAGTCTCCGGCATAAATTCCAGGGTGGTTGCGGCCTCTAGGATTATGAGTTTCTCTGATCTCTCTCAACTATTGCGTCTGTGGTGTTGATCTAGGAACAGTTCAATTTCCCCTCTGATATCAGATTTCTCATTCCCGAGCCTAACCAATTTCCGGATAATCCCTCTTCTGGGTTCGTTGCCATTTCTAAATCTTCTTCAAAACCTATGGATTCTGTTTTCCAGTCCCGGAGTTGCTGGTCCGGTACGCGCACCGCCGGGGAATGGCCTTGTGCCAACTAATGCCTAAAGGGATTCGGCATGCGATCTTCTTGATGATTCAGGCGAAGGATAATAGCTTTGAGATGTGTTGTGTTATGCTCAAGGCGGATACCTACATTAAAAGGGGTCAAAAAGGTGGCCTATGGTATCTCGCGTATAAGCACAACCAGGGGCTTACCACTGGGAAAACCCCGAAGACTAAAACCGACTAGGATCAATTTTATTTCTTCTTGGAAGTTAATCACCTGTATTTCAGCACGAAAGGGCCTGGCGACCTACAGACGTGGTAGACCAGAGAAATTGGTGTGGACCACTTCGAATCTTCCAACCATTTTTCATTTTCCTCTTTCCCTTGTTTGACCTGAGTCAATATCGTTCTTATGTCCTTGTTTGTGTTTCGCTTTATTGCGACTAATGATTTATCGTGACTTTACCTTTAATTTTCTTTTATCAGTTTCGCATATGGTCCAGGTCGAGAACCCTTCACCTGAGTATTTGAGGAATTGGAATCTTCTAGCAAACAATCGGCTGAACAATTAGAGCACTTTTGACGGGGAGGGAGTTTCTCGTAGCTGGCATCTATTAGAGCTTCTTTTTGAATCATCCTCGAGTAAGTACCTAAGTTATTCCCCCCCCCCTTTCTTCCTTTATCCGGATTATGTGACATTCGCCAAACGACTTTGTGTAGGTACCCCGACTTTGTGTCCGTCTGTTGCAATGAAGAATGTAACGCCTTATTGCGAAGCTCGTAGATTAAGGAGTTCTCAGGGGGCGTCTGGCTTGGTGAACCCCAACATTACCCAAGAAGTAAAAGCACCTAGGGAGCAAACCCCAATGGAAGTTGACCATATTTAAGTTCCTGATTCGTCACGCGATGAATCTCGTCGAGACAAATCTGTAAGTTCCGGGAAGAAAGTGTCCCGTCTTCCTCTTGTGCGCTGCAGCTTTCGCCACCTCGAGACTCCAGCTGAAAAGATAGCCCGTACTCAGGAACCATCTCTGATTGGAGCCCATGATTATGCTGGATTCTCATTCAGCTTCACCTGGCCGAACTAGTCCTCTATTGTTGAGGAGGAAAGATCTTTGTGCTGAGCTGATGTCAAAACTCCGTCTAGGTGGGCCTAAAGTGTATGATCACAGGTTTCTCCCGGTGCAGAAGGAGTATGCTGAGTGGGCTAGGTCCCATGTCGAGGTATGGATACTTACCCGCTATTCATTTCACGTTCTGATTTGGCATTTTGATTTAACTAAAATATGCTTTATTATTCTCAGACCGCAGCTCTGGCGAATCGATTGGTGGGTGTATTGGATGATGAGCTTAGAAAGGCAAAAAGGAACTCAAGTGTTGAGTTGGTTGCTGACGTGATGATATTACTCATATTTAATGCATTTTAGTGGGCATTTATGCATGCTAGACTTGCATTATCTGAGCTCTT
>OVBE01011170.1:0-14377 GCA_900406425.1 Iberis pinnata
GTTTGATTGTTAATTTCTTTTCCAAATCTACTTCTAAGCATGTTTAACTACAAATCTGTCATGAGTATCACGGACTGCCCGTTTGAATCCTAAGTAGCAGAAATCCGTGTTTATCATCTGTGCACTTGAAGATATTCTCCAGAGGGTAGGATCAACTCATTCTCCAAGCATGAATATCTTCTTGATCTCGTGGACACTCTTGAAGGAACCGAAGCATTAGACGATCTAAAATATTCAATATTTGGGTCACTACTAAACATCCCGGTTCGGATGGCTTCATTGTCAGTTAATCTGGTCCATTAGATGTTATGCCGTTCTCTTGTAACTGCTAGAAAATATGAGTTATGGTTTGTGTTTTATGGGTATCTGTTTTGTCTATCACTGCGTGAGTTTGGTATTTCAAACGGGCTTTCTTGTCGAACATATCCTGAGAAGTCGGTATTATATAGACTACAAAATATGGAATATCTTAAACAGCTGTATTGGAACAAGCTTTTAGATAATAAGAAGCAGGGTGTTTTAACAAAAGACATTGTGGAGTTGTTGAAAAATGACAAGAACTTGCCTGCTGCAAGAAGAATGCCAGCTTGGCGAAGAATCCGGCTTGCTCTTCTTGTGATTGTGGAAGGTATTTTGTTTTGTAAAACCAATCCGGTCAGAGCTTCAAATAGAATTGTCGAGATGTTGAAGGATCTTGAAGCGTTTGAGAAGTATCCATGGGGCCGTGAACCTTTCCTTCTCACCATTGAGATGGTTCAAGTGAGTAAACAATGCAAGGACGTAAAGCGACTACGAGCGAAGCTAAAACGGTATCATATCGCTACACATGGCTTCGCGATTAGGCTGTAATTGTTTTTCTTTGCGGCTATACTACAACTTCTCAAGATTTTACCGCAACCCGAGAAAGGTGACCATGATTTTACTCATGAATCTGTCATGAGTTTTTCGGCGTGTAGGAGTTTCCACAACGCCAAAATAATGCAAGTGGAGAACTCGTCCACGGTAATTTTTATCACTCGATATTTTGTCCACCAGAATAAGTATTGCATAATTTTTGAAAACGTTCACGATATTTTTGATCAATTGATAGTTTGTCCACCAACATAATTATTGCATGATTTTGAATACGTTTCACTTTTTATTTCATTCATCTGATGTATGTGCCATCCCTAGTTATGGCCGACGACCACACATACACGAAAGTTAATGACTATTGGATGGATGAGGTAGAGGACGCATAGGCTGATTACATGGAAATTTGATCGCATAAGGGTTTAAATTTGAGAATAATATGTAGCTGGGCGGTTCAACTGACTTTGATCCGATTGTGGTGACTAAAAAGGAGGACAAACAAAAAAATGCAAGGACAACTAGGAAGTCAAAGATGCAGGATAAAGTCGAGTCATCTAAGGCTGGGCCAAGTAAACGAGAAGGAAAACAAAGTTTTCCATATGGTATCCTCGAAGTGGACGAGGAAGAAGCTTTGTGTGCAGAAGATGCCTACATACATGTGGAGGAAATGTTCTCTACTAACTCAAAAAGATGATTACTCAAATACGGGAGGATATTATTGCGGAACAAATTTTGCTCACAAGAGATAAGTTGAGGATGAAGAATGAGATAATGGATGAGATTATTTGTAAAATGCAGAAGGGTGGTAAGTTCACGTGTAAAGAAAATGTGGAGAAGACAAATACTCCTTTGATTCCTTTAAGCAAACATTTTTCATTTTATGAGAAGACTACACCTCGAAGGCAAGGGGATGAAGGTGGTGTATTTATGGAAGAGAAGACGGATTTTGGTGATTACCCAAGAGTGGAAAATGTCATCACAAAACTATTTGATAATGTAAGTACTTTATTCATAATATGGTTGTAGAATAGTGGGTGTAGTTGATGCGTGAAAACCATTTCCTATCTTAGTCATGCATTAATTATATCCACGCAACACTTACGGGAAGTGGGCGAAGCAGGAATCAAGTATACTGATAAGATTGTGGTTATGTCCATGGAGGAATTCGTGGACCAAGGTCAATTATTGAAACCATATATGGAGAAGGTTTGTTATACGCTGATCAATAATTGTGTTGTACGTTTAAATCACTGTTTTCAGGTTAGTTAATAAGAACTTTATGTACTGCATGTGGTAGAAGTCATCCACAACATGCAAGAGCTTACACAATTCAAGACGTAGTCCCAATATATGGTGAAAAGGATAGTACAACATCAACAAATAAAGATGTGTTGGAGAAGTTATATAAAAACCACAATTTTTTCTCAACTTAACACATATGGTCAAAAACCAAAGTTATGCCGTTTTGGTTTTGTATTGTTGGTTGTAGTTTGTAAATTGCAGAAAGTTTAATACAAAACTAATTTCAGTGTAGGAAAATTTTTAGGTTATAACAGATGAGGATAAGGCAAATGATAAAATCGAACGTGATGACTTAAGCGACGATCTGCCAAAAAATATTGCACCACCGGTAGTTAGTTGTCTCAAGCTGCATAGGATTTTAAGTAATGAGGCTCTTTATAAAGAGAATGAAGCGTTATTACGGAGGGTTGGACTATGGGTAATGTAATTGGGAATGATATGTATTGTAGCCGGGAATGATATGTTTCAAGGTTTGTTCTTCATGGATCTAAATCCTATGGTTTTGTAAATTTATTGTGCAGAGCAATCAAGCACAACATGTAGTTATGGACATAATGTACAATGAAAGACAAAACAAACACGCACAAGGATGGAGTACGGAGAGGATAAAAACATGAATGGAAGTGAAGTAAGTTGATTTACTTGTTTCTTAAGGTGGAAAAAACGTACATGGTAAAGTTGTGGACGATAAATAAGGGAATGAAATCAAACTGATTGTCGAGGATAAAGCATCATGTGAAGATGCAGAGAAGGTGGAGGCTATTTGTGTGGAACAAAAGAAAGTCGCTCATTGCCAACCTATTCCCAGAGTAGTTGACTTGGTAAGTCCGATGTGGACATAAATATATGTTTGCCCCAAAGAATTGTTCTCCTTAACATAGACCAGACCAATGTGTTATGTAGATGACCATATTTTTATTGTCACAACGAGGGGACTCTAGCTCTGAAAGTGAGTCGAATGATCAGATGGATGAGCAAGAGGATGAGGTTCTTGGACCCGCTGGAGGCGAAGAGGTTCTTGGACTAGTTGGAAGCGAAGAGGTGAGTAAAATATTATGGTGGACATATTTTTGTCGTAGACATCTATAGAAGTTAAGGGGTCTGCGTGAATGATAGTAGGATTTTTCTCTATCAATCCCTTACACCACTATCATGGTCATTGTAGTATGTAAGGTTATCAATCCAATCAGGTGTGCACTAACGATCAAGATTGCAATGAATGCTTCTAAGTTAAGCTAGACAATAAAATGGGTGGTTTACTAACAGGTCCTAAGTGAAGTGAACATGCTGGAAGTAAAGAGCATAAACAGAACAAGAAGCATAAAAGACTAAGATGAAAAATAGAGTAAAAACAGATAAAGTGAAAGATGTTACAAATGTGAAGCAGTTCCTGAGGACTAAGGGTAATCAACCAGAGATCCATCCCAACCTATCTAAGCACCTAACATACCTCAAACAACAGTAAGCTACCCCTATACGATAGGTTCATAAGTAACCAAGTCAAATCCCTTGATAAATGGAATCAATCTAAGCAATCACCAGATCTAACTTCCGTTAACGGTACACTACCTAGAAGGCATTAAGAACCAACCTACCAAAGCAAAAAATCCCCTAGTCATCCACCCCCTAGGCTGAGATTCATATCCTAAGCATCTAGGGCGTTGCGTAATGATATAATAATCTCTGAAATTACCATGATCAGACATTCCATAGAGCGCTTTTCGGGCGCTGGAATGTCCAAGATCAGAAATCGATTGGCGTGAAAGAAACCAGCATTAAGCACAATGAAACATAAGAGATATAAATATTCACACAAGCTTAGGTGCGTAAGGTGAGATCAGGAAATTAACCCTAGTCTACCCCATCCCCAGGAACTTCAGGAACTACTCTTTACTCATGGAAGTAAAAACAGAGAAACAGAAATAACAACTTCAAAACTAAACATGATGATCTAAGGCTAAGCAGTTGAAGAACATCTAGAACAGTAAGAACTCAAACCCATAAAAGCAAGAACAACAATGAAACAGTAACTACCCAGAAAATAATCAAAGCGTAAAACAGAAGATTAAAAAAAAAATGAAAGATCAACATGCATTAGATAAGCAACAACCTAAAGCTAAGCAGGAAAGTAAAGGAAAAACAGTAGATTAGCACAAACTTAAAAGATTCTGGGTTTTTACACCTTAGAACACCAAGAACAACAAAGAAAATAAAAACCTAAGACAAAAACCTAAAAAGGAAAGAAAAACAAGACTTGTGAAAAAGGAGGTAAATTAGGGCTTTTATAGTGTTCAGAGAAAAGCCCTAAATCACACTAAAGCCAAAAACTAATCATTGGCTCGGATCTTGGGTCAAGTTCACTTTGGAATTGAGTTGGTTAGGTCGGCGCGTGTTTGACTCGAGTTGGTAAGTGCGAGATCGATCTGAGCTAGGGATGCTTGAATGGGATCGATCCAGAAGTTGAGCTTGAGATCGATCCAGGTTGTATATGGCTTGAACGACATTGATCTGGTGTTGAGTGCGAGGATCGATCTGGATCAATCCAGAAGTGAGCTGGGATCAATCTAGAAGTTGCTTGCGATCGATCCAGATGTTGCAGTTGAGATCGATCCAGAAGTTTCTTGGGATCGATCCAGAGGTGTGCTAAAATACATCTAGAGTGAAGTCGGGATCGATCCAGAAGCGTGCTGCAGGATCGATCTGGAAATGAGTTGAGATCGATCCAGATGACTGCCAGTCCATTCCATGTTAAGTGTTGGTCCATTCTATGTTAAGTGCTGCTTTTCTGAATTCTCACAAAACCTTCCAGAAACTCCTGAATATCCTGAAAAATCTCCAAAATGCGTGCATATGCGAATTCTAATGCAAAGGTCCTAAAAATGATAAACTTACTGAAATCAACTCCAAATGTGATGTATGCACGCCTAAAGACCCCAAAATTGACGCTAAATGACTTGTAAAAACCATGAAAATACAGAGTCATCAGTGAACCAAGTTACATTGTGGACATATTTTATTTTTATAGATGTTGCGTGGATTAGTTGTACATGTATTGTATAAACATGTCACCACATAAGAAATTTTATTGTTTTCTACATAAAAGCTTAGCAATTTGATTCGTTTACATGCTGAGGAAGTGGTTGAGCAAGCGCATGAGCAAGCGGACGAACAAGCGCAAGAGCAAGTGCACAAGCAACTCGGGCTCCCACAAATTGCATTGGAAGCAAGTAAATTTATTTGGTACACAAACTTTACAACATGGATATGTTAGTAAATAAGTAGAAATATTCATAGAAAAAAAGTTGTGGACATAATGTACAATTGTGGACATAATTATGTTGATGAAAATATTTTTCACCCTCTGTAAATAAGGTGCATCGTAATAGTGGATGGAAAAAATATTATTTCTTTATTTGTTGATATTAAGTATTTAATCTCCTAGTATCCTCTTATTCCTAAGGTCTCAACATAAAATGATATGGAGGTGGAGGGTGTATGTGTGGAACAAAAAAAAGTCTCTCATAGCCAACCTATTCTCGGAGTAGTTGACTTGGTAAGTCTGATGTGGACGTAAATTATGTTTTCCCAGAAGAATTTTTCTCTTTAACATGGACCAGACCAATGTGTTATTGGGATGACCACATTTTTTCTTGTCAATGGGAGAGGACTATGTCTCTGAAAGTGAGTCGAATGATGAAATGGATGAGTATGAGGATGAGGTTGTTGGATCAGTTGGAGTCGAAGAGGTGAGTAAAATATTATTGTGGACATTTCGTCGTAGACATGTACAAAAGTCAAGGGGTCTGCGTGGACCAGGTTTCATCGTGGACATATTTTGTGTTAATAGATGTTGCGTGGACCAGTTGTACATGAATTGTATAAACATGTCATCACGTAAGAACTTTTATTTTTTATAGATAAAGGCTTAGCAATTTGATTGTTTCCAGGCTTAGCAAGCGGCCGAGCAAGCAGACGAACAAACGCAAAAGCAAGTGCACAAGCAACTCGGGCTCCCACAAATTGCAGTGGAAGTAGTAAGTAAATTTATTTTGGTTCACATAGTTTACAACATGGACATGTTAGTAAATAAGTAAGCATATTCATAGTAAATAAGTTGTGGACATAATGTACAATCGGGGACATAACTATGTTGATGAAAATTATTTATCACCATCAGCATAATGACGGTGGTTCTGAAAGTGACTCAAACCAGAAAATGGATGAGAAAAATGAAGAGGATAATGCATGCGATTGAGATGAAGAGGTAAGGCAAATATCATATTCGACTTAAAGGGATCGTAGACATATTGTACGAAATCAATGTCATATGCGTGGACCAATTTAAGCGTTTAATCATACAAATATTTTTTTGTTATTCAGTTATTTTTGCTCGTTATTGTTTTGTACAGCAAGCGTTAGTAGTTTTTTTAATCCACGATGAACACCAGGAAGCGGGCGAGGTAGACGATGATCAAGCAGAAGAAGGAAACGTACAATTTACGTTTGATGAAGAGACGATAAACCACATGTGTTTTAGTGCAATATGTAGTTAGAATGGTTTTTATATTCCACACTCAAATTGTTCTAATGCATGGCATTGATGTGGAGAAAATGTTCTCTGCTAACTCAGATTTTGTCAAGAAACAAAATCTGAATTTGGGGGTTCGGATGGTGATACATTTGAAGATTCTGCATAAAAAAAGTGCTTGACAAAGGTTGCAAAAGGCTAAAAAACGCCCTAGAAAATACATAGACTTTACCACGCCAAATAATGTGGACAGCAGATTGGTCCACCATTTTTTCTCAAGGCCGGACGGGAACATTGAAAAGAAATTCATGAAGGAGCTGAAATCATACAAACAAAAGTACGTACCTCCACATTTGATATTGGACATATTTTTGCTTGCAATGAGATATCAAGCGTATGTTATTTTTTGTTACTGTGAGTATATCATTGATGGACATTCTGTTTGGAAGGAATTTTTCACGGAGATTTGTAAACCTCGAAATTGGGTGGATTCAAGCGTAAGAAACATTTTAAAACACATTAAATGTTGGTTGCATATTTTACGAATTATTATCTATTAACATTCATTTTTCAGCTTATGGATGCACTTTTGAGTCTCTTGTGGATGAGACATGGCGATGCGTTGATTGATAAAAGGATTGTGATAATGGACACCTTCTTCACACAGATGCTTTGTATCGATTATCCACATTTCAATAAGTATAAAAAGGGGTCGTGGACCTGGAATAGCATGAGAAGAAAATATGTTAAAGGTATCATCCCAAATTGTTTCAACAAACTTGCATGGTACCAAGACGTTGACACCTTGTACGCTCTTATGAACTGGGGCAAAAAGTATTGGGTTTCCTTGGTTATTGATCTCATAACTGGAAGATAATTATACTAGATTCATTGCACAGCACAACCGGCGAGCAAAAGATGGGAACGATGATGGAGCCTCTCGTGGACATGTTGGCAGCTGCGATCGACCAACTTGTCCCAAAAATTTTATGTAAGACACTGCTACCATCTACCTTCGTTTACGAGCGTGTACGTGAGGTTTTGCAAAACCATCGTTCTGGAGATTGTGGGCTGTTTTCAATCAAGTATATGGAACTTTATTGCCAAGATTTTCTTTTGGGTGGTACATCGGAGAAGATGGCGGACAACATGCGCATGAACTATGCGCTTGGTATGTATGAAGAATTTGTGAAGCCACTTAGGGATTGAGGACTGTTGTCTCGTATTTTTCTCTGTCTAAACCAAACTTGTTACATAAAACTTAAACATAATTATCTTAATCTTATTTTAATCTTATTTTGTTGTGCAAATTTTGTTATATGAATGGCATGAAGCACAACTCACTGCCTACGTGGACATATATTAATCATTGAAATGTTGTCTATAATATTATGTCCACCATTAGTTATAATCATCAATCGTATTTTATATTATTGTAGGGGCCCACCTGTTCCATCAGTTAATGTCGTTGGGTAGATGAAAAATTAGTATTACTTATTGCTAATGAATATTTATACCTAGTTTGGTTGTTGACAAAATAAATGGTGTTTCACATACAATATATAGCAATTGATACTCAACATTAGTGCACAACCTCATTTTCACTCTCCTACATATTCATGGATAATTTCCACATATCCTCTCTACCGTTTTAAGTGACACTATCAATCCTAGCAATAGTTGGGATGTATGGTTTCCAACACCTAAGTCCTCTAATTTCTAGTGGGAAAGATGGTATAGCACTAGCGTTGCATCAACGTGATTTGATGATGGCATCTTTGCACATGCTTGAATCATTCCCATATTTTGCAGCTACCGACTCCAAGTTTTGGTATTTTATTTTGCGTTGTGCACATGTCAGGAATGTAGCAGCATGTTACTTGGAGAGTTTACGCCTTGTAGGATGAGAAGGAGAAGTTGGTAATGCCATTGATATACTGAACCTACCACATGCCCATATCAATTCATTGAAAATAAATCTTTTAGGATCTATATTCCTTTATTGTAATGGAAGAGTGAAATATGCAATTCGGAGGATGGTGAGATTTATGTCAGCATCCCCATCACCGGAGTACACCGCATGCTTAATAGAGAAAGTTGTATCCGACTTTTGCACTATGTCTACAACAAACATGCGCCAAAAGATGTCAACAGTGAAGGTACTAAAGAAATATAAACCTACTAGATATTGTTCTTGTTGTTACAAAGGCACAATGAATGGAAGATGCCCGGAATGGAAATACCGGTGATTGACGAAATTTTGAAGAGAATGCTGAATATTTTTGTCCACCTCTACATATTTCGGCCACCAATTATTATGTCAACTGAATATTTTGGTTAACCAATTATTATGTCAACTGGATGTATTTTCTCCAGTACGTGTGCACCACATGTTTTAATTTTGTAATTGACTCTAGCAATCAAAACACTTGTAGAAGCAAAAGTTTATACATAATGGACAAAAAAATCATGGACAAACAAAGACAATACCAATTTTGTCTATCATAGACAAACGATCCCATACCGTGTAGGAAGCATCTACATTATATTAAAAATATATCCTACAAATACTAAAACTTTTTCCTTATGTTTTAACAAAAATCAGACCCTAAACAGGTGAGGTTAATGCATTATAGGCAAAATAGATTGTACACAAAATATAGTTATAACATTACACTTCTATAATGGGTCCTTGCAACTCGTCCTATTGTGTCCTAGTAGAGTGCATGCCGTGCAGTTCCGGACTGCACGTGTCGAACCCTGGTCATTTAATAGTAAAAAAAAATGTCAGTTTCTTCTCATAATAAATTTGTTCCTTAACAGATTTTTCGTCCATGATTCAAGGAAAAAAAGTAACTTACACGTTGCTCGCCTTTTGATGGGATTCTAACGGTCCTTGGCCTGCCCGCACCCCTTTTTCTTGGAGGGTTTGTATGTTCATCCACCAAATATATGGGCAAATCAATGGCTTTCTCTCTTGCAGGCGACATAATTATTTATGTTCATAGATTTAACCATTCACTAACCGAGTAACATTTCCCAACTAAAGTGTATATATCTATGTTTCAAATACCGACAACAGCTAAAGCATGGCAATATGATACAAGCAACACATCAAATATTCTGCATGTGGATGTTTTCCTCTCAAAATCTACAGTGAAGACACACCCACTACCATCATTCACTAGGTAAATAGTGGGTGAAGCTCCAATAACGACACAATCGGTTGCATCTTTGAGATGTTCAATCAATATGTCTTCAATCTCAGTGGTACAACATGTTTTAGCCTCCATGGCTATCTTCCTGCGGGCACAAAACCAACTCATCAACAATGTTCTAATAGAGTCAACCATTGTAGCTATTGGAAAATTGATGGCCTTTTGAAGCATTGCATTTAGCGACGCATAAGTTGCTGCTCATTAGGTTGTAACGCATACCAGGGAAGTAAGCAAGTGTCTAGTGAGCCAATCTGATATCTAACAAATATTCAGTATAGCTAGGGTTACGTTCTTGTAACTTTTGAAGCAAATACCTAAAATCACTAATGGTGTATGACTTTGCTGCATTTGAAACCATTGTTGTAAGACCTTTACACTTTAACCTATGTTTAATATTTCTTTCCATATGCACAATACATGCTCCATGTTTGGCTAGTTTATGAACATTTTTTAGTCATGCGTATATGACTTGGTGTCGGTCTTAAACAAAAAGAAAAAATCGTCTGAGTCGTGGAAAAATGTTCGCAACTGAGTGAAAAACCATATCCATTCAGCAATGTTTTTCCCATCGATGATACCAAACGCCAACGGAAAAACTGGTAATTTATGCATTGTCCGCTTGTTGCAATGAAACAACTCTTATATTTCCCTTTTGTTTGGGTTCCATCTATGAGTACCATATTCCTCACATGTTTGTATCCCGCTACAAAAGCACCAAATACAACAAATAAATACTTGAACAATTTTGGCCTGTCCGCGGTTCCTTGTACTGTTTTCACCTTTGAGATTGTACCGAGGTTCGTCAGAGAGAGTAGATATAGATATTTACAAAGGAATTCATAAATTTCTTCCTCACTCCTCCTACCTCTTTGCATAGCTACTTCCTTCGCATACCATGCTTTCATATATGATATAGTAACATTAAAATATGTCAACACTATTTGGGCACATCACACACCCGTGATCCCACTTTTCCATGTGCATATCTTGCTTTCAAAATATCTCCAACTATGCTAGCAATTTCTTTCTCTCTGTATTGAGACCTCGCATTAATGTCACATGTATGACTTAACGTAACTGTCTGAACCTCCACACTTTCAAAACCGTTGTTCATTGTTGCGTATACCATCCTGTTACATTTAGGATCAAAACATACATAAATTACCCTTTTTTATCTGAAGCCTGCACCTTAAAGTTGAACAGTCTTTTAACCGAGCACATTGAAATGGCCTTATGTAGCTCACCCTTATTCTTGAAAGACATCCCAACGTGTTGCATCACCCCCCTTCTTCAAATTCATATTTTCTTTATCACTTTCTCTCCTCTTAACATTATCTCAGTATGGCGGTGCATCTTTCGCCATACCCATCAAACCCATAGCTCCTTCATAGAAATTCATACCAAATGACAAGTCATTATCATGTTGTCCACCCCTTCCAGAAACATGTTGTCCATCAGACGAATCATTAACTTGTCCACCACAACATACCAACATTTTTTTATATCTCGTATCCACCACGTGATCCACCCAACTGAGCGTCATGTTCACCAGTACCTGCCATATACTCTCCACTATTAGCGGATTTTTTTTGTAAAAGACACATTTGTCTCCCATAGAATTTCGAAAAAAACGTCAACTACATGACTGTGAGTTTGGAAAATACCTCCCATACTCTCGAGAACAGGTTGCGATTCTATTTCATCATTCCTTCCACTACCGATAGTTTCCGGTCCACTTTCATCACGAGTACCTACAAATTCACACACAATCTATTGTACGCTATCAATAATGCAATAGGTCCTTACATATGTGATGCATACACTATTAATGTTATATCCATTTATAGAAAATATCATTTGTTTTTTTATTTACTCACATTCAGTTGTTTGTCCATCCGCGACGGATGCAGATTCCTGTCCATCACCTTCATGTGAAGCCCAAACTTCGCTATCCATATTTGCATACACAACAGCATATGGATCTCATTGTGTTGGATATTTTCTATCTATGTATTGCCTCATGAAGTCGAAATCATATTGAATTGGTTCATCCATGCTGTCATACCAACCATCATCATCACCATCACCCCGTCCCCCAAATGTCTTTGCTCTCGCTATATGTTACATGTTCTTTTCCAGGTTGACTTCTCTTCTTACTAGTGTCCTCCTCTAACAAATTAAATGTAGATCCACCTTCCAACATACCCTGTGCATATATATGCACTTTATGTCCACTTGTTCCAGCAGTATGTTCACTACCGGAAGCTTCTTTTACCATCAGAGAACCATGTGTATCATTTTCCCTAACACACTCTCAATGTCTCATTTCAAGCTAGTCCACTCTTTCTAGGAAGCTCTCATCTTCGAATGTTCTACCCAAGTCAATATTTCCATCTTCATTCACATTTTGATCTTTATCAACATTTGGTGGATAGAAAATGACTAAATCTTTTCCGGTTTTTTCCACACTACCTTGTTCATGTATGGACATATATCGATTTAGTCCATCCCCCACAAACACATTTGAAACTTCATTCACATTTGGTGGACAGAAAGTGGCTAACTCTTTTCCGGCTTTGTCCACACTACCTTGTTCATGTATCGTCATATATAGATTTAGTCCATCCCTCGCCAACATAGCTTTCTTGAGTCTCTCCATGCTACTATTGCTATCCACACAAACTGGCAACATCCTTCTTTGGGTGAAAACCACATCGTCGCTTTGATTCCAGTAGCTCAAGGAAATTTGTTGTCCATGTAGTTTCTCACCATAGGCTTCAAATATCTTTGATATGAAACTCGAGTAATCCTCGTCTTTTCTAAGTAGGAGAAATTTCGCATACATATTTTTTGCCACTCGAAAATGTCATGTACCTGAATCCAAGCACTCCCACTCCCCAACAATTATTAGAACATTTTTGTCCATCTTCTCTGTTATTGATCACCTATGCACGAAAACAAAATAAGTCCACTCATTAATGTCCATCGTCTCACTTACCCACCTAGATGATATACATCTTGTCCATTGTTATTACATAATTATTACAAAAACGCATGGACAAATAACCAAACTACAACACATGTATATTCATAATTGTCCATCTTCTACGATCTTGCTAGTAGACACAGCTTGTCCATCGTCTTTACAAGATTCTTGTCCATCTTATCCGATATCCATATAACGAAACTATGTACACATATCTCGGCAAATAAGCCTAATTTACTTGATATACTCTTCTAAATCGGTCACACACAATTTAGATGCCATCCTGTCCATCTATTTCGTTAACCCTACAAAAATGTGTACCAAAATCAAAGTTAAGATATATGCACTAAAAACTATTTACATATGGTCCATATCTCGGCAATAACTTGTCCATTTCATGTTATAATGCTTCATTACTTGCATGGCAAGCCATTTCTGAATCCCTTTTACAAATAAAACTAAAATTATACATTCATTTCTTACCTTAAATCGCACCAAAGTTCCACCGGCTTACTAGCTCGTCTTTAATGGTGGAAAAATTAATGGTTTGAACCTCAATTTTTTCCTTAATTAACTCTATACTTATTTTTATTTTTAATAAATCTATCTAATCATAACTACAGCTCATTAATGCTCAATTTGTCACACAATTACTCCCGCCAAAATACATCCCAATTTTGGAGGGGTAGTTTCGACTTTCATACATACCAAAGCAATTGTACTTTATGGTATGTGACATAAATTTTTGCCGATATGGCATTTGATTAAAAAAGTGTTGCCTTTATGGAATTCATAGTAAAAATCCCTTATTAAAATGTCCAAATGAACTGCCTTTTAAAATGCAATTTTCTGAGGTTTTAAGACTATTCATGAAATTCTCCTTCCATGCACGAGACGCCTTAGTTCCAACTAGCAAAAAATTTGAAGTAGAAATTTATTGCATTTTTTGGTCCCTGTCAAGCATATCAGATCTTCGTTTAAGAGCCATAGAAGTTTGGTCAAGCTTTGGTAGTGTAGTTGAAGCAATTAATCAACTTTCATGCTGACCAAAGTACATGAGCCTATTCCAGAAGATCTCTACTGCCGCTGCAACTTTCTCCTCATGCTCCTTCTTCACATCATCACCAAAAGAGAATTCTGTCACAAGAGACATCGTCCAAAGCGTTTCGAAACATGACGTATTTCATTCTTACGTAGCTTTGGGAGGTCCTGCTTGGCTCCATTCTCGCATTTTGGATGAAGCTTGTTTCATTTTTTAGGCAATTTTTTGTAAGGACGTTTTACTTGATTGGTTTCATTCTTTATTGATTTTTTTCTCTATCGTTTACCTATTGTACTATTGTCTTGATGTTAAAAAGAATTGCCTTTGACACAAAAGTGAAGTACCACACTTCAAAATATTAACAAAATGGAATAAGTGTGGTTCAAGATATTTGTGGGTACATTTTTATAATTTGAAAATTAAAAAAAAAAAACAGATTAATATTTTTT
>OVBE01011171.1:0-14375 GCA_900406425.1 Iberis pinnata
ATATAGGCTTTCTATGTACTTTCTAAACACAATTCAATTCAATACAAATTATTTCATCCCACTTTACAAGAATTTGAAATTTGATTTATCAATCTAAATGTTGAATAAAATCTAAAGATGAAGACATCAACAATACCATATATATATATATATATATCAAACTATTCAAAAAAAGAATTACCAAAATTTTAGGCAATCAAATTTTGAAAATTAACTTATGTATAAGTCAGTTTAAGTACACGACTATTTGGATAATATTATAAATGATGATAATAGACTCATCGAGAATTACATAAAAATGTTAACAAAAATCAAAAAGGACAAATATGTGCAAATTGAAAAACAAGAAACATATCATCAATTTCCATAAAAATCAAAGAGACTCATAAACTACATACTTCTAATCAAACTACAGAAAAAATAAAAATTGTATAAAAATTTATGGAACGATACACAAAATATGAAAATTATTATATAAAAAGGAAAGGAACACAACTATAACAGAAACTTTAAAATTCAACTTGTAAGATAAAAACTAATGGTTCGATTATATGTATATATAAAAAATAAAAGTTTATACACAAGAAATCAAATAAAGTTAATAACTAAACTTAGGAGATAAACTACTGAAGTAAAATATCAATGAAAAATATGAGTGCTTCATTATTGAGGATAAAAAAGTTTAATAATTTCAAAAATTCTCAACAAAAATGGCGAAAACAACATAAACTTTTAAACTCGATGATACAAAAACATGGGAGATAATAAAAAACAGGTGAGATAATAAAATTTGAAATCAAAGGAGATAATAGGCAAGTTGATGACGAGATGAGAAACACAGAAGATAATAAAAAACAAATCAATTGAAATAAGAGGAGATGACGATGTTCTCACGATGGAGGACGCTTTTTGTCTTTAAAATATAAAGAATATGTCTTTTAAAAAATAGGAGTCATGGATCAGTCACAACTCACTTTTGAGTTGTGATTTTCTTGGAATGGAAGATTGAGTTAAGGCTGTTCTCTGACATAGAGCTTATAGACTGCATAAAAAAAAAATTTGTTACAAAAAGTGAATTAAATACAAAATGTATTTAATTGAACACCTTTAATACTTAGTTGATTTTACAACGGGCTCTATTACCCCATTCTTCAATTCAGTAGTTGTATGCTTAGTGGATTCATGTTTCAAAAACAAGTATCTCGCAAATCAAAAATTAGGTGGCATGTTCATATCTTCACCAATTTGTCCCCACTTTCGGTGATCGCCGTATTTTTGAGCATTTTGAATTCATAACATCAGCATCACTCGAAATGATCCATACCTACAAAATAAAGAAATAGTCGTTGATGGGAAAAGAAATCAAGGAAAAGAGACAAGAGAGAAAAAATTTTGTATAAAGAAACCAAGGAAAAGAGACAAGAGACCAAGGTAGAGAGACAATAGAGAGAAATAAAAATAAGAATAAAGAAATACTCGGAAACCAATAAAAAAATTGAAGAATAAAGAAATACTCGTTAAAAAAAATTAAAATGAACAAATTTGTGAATTTTTTTCTTATCATGACAAAGATTGGTCCAACATAGAATATAAGAGAAATTGTAACTATACTACCACAAAACATTGTTCTTGTCTTTTCCATGGAAAGAAAAGAGAGTATGTCTATGGTTGCTACCAAAACCAAGGCACAACCCCCAATGCCACAAATATTTCATCATTCTTTATTTGATCATAACAAAATAAAGACATTAAATAGATTGTATGAAAGATTGCTTATGTTTCATTGATATAACTAGTTGTTATGTTATCATTTGAAACTAATAGAAATGCACACTAGAGAGATGAATATATTTTCTGCAGCTTTATAATATCTATAATATCTCATTTTTCTTTTATATCTTTTAAAAAACAATATTTTGCAAACATTTAGTTTCGTGCAAATTTCATTCAAAATATTTTTTATATTTCATTATTTTTAGCAATCTTATATTTGTTGATGTCAAGCCAAACAAATTCATTCATTATCAAATATTGTTTCTTTCAACTTGCACATTTTTCTCTGTGTATCATAAATGATATTTATTTTGTTTCCTCATTTGATCAAAGTTTAAAATTGTATGTTTCTCTAACTTATTTCATTTGATATTGTATTTTTTAATTGTTGATATATAATTTTTAGAAATTTAAAGAATATGGATTTATTAAAAATATTTAATATGAATTATTGAATTTAATAAAAAGTGTATAATATAATATTTGAATTATTTTTAATGATTTAGAACATATGTGCATGATTCTTGTAGAATTATAACATTAAGTTATTAAGTTAATATTTATTAATCGATTGATTCTTCTAATATATTTATTACTTTCTAAATATGGGAATATGGTATATAAATTAGCTGCTTTCACTTTGTTATGTGAGGTTTAATACAAAATAAATATAATAAAATATTTTTAAACATGTTTCTACTGGTGTGCTAATTGTGTGATTTCTCAAAAATAAATCGTATGTGCTTAGATAATCAATTAAATTATGGTTTAATGTTACCATTGCATAAAGCTAATTTTAAATAATTTATTTGTAAATGTTTTTGTCATGTTTAATCATATTTTAAAAGAATATGAATGTTGGTTTCTAAACTATAATTGTATGTAGTTATAATTGTATGTATATAATATCTAATCATATAATTATAGCATTTTACTTCTTGAAATAGGATTGAGTGCCAAGTAGACCAATATGTGTAATAGAATAACATATTTTTTCATATTTTCAGTAATTAAATTGTGGGTTTTTGAGTTATAACGGTTTATAATTAATTTCAAATATTTTTATTACAACTTCGTAAAGATGTCTTTACATATTCTTAACTAAGTGAATTTTTATTTCCAAAGTATAACTACATATAGTTAATTTCAAATAAAAATAATTATAATTATTTTCTTTTTATTTTGAAATAAATTAATTAAAAATTTTCATATGTCTTTACATATTCTTGAATTAATTAAATTACTTTTTCTTAATTATAATTGCATATAATTAATATATTTTATATTAATTATATATATATTATAAATATTTTTCATGTCTTTGAATATTCCTTAATTGATTTTCATATTTTTTAATCAGTTGAGTTATGGTTTCAAAGTTTTATTGATATATAGAACATGTTCTTTATGATGTCGCTATGTGAGTGATTGCGATAGAATAAAACAAAACAAATGAAACCAAAAAAATAAAAGGAGTCGTCGATGTTTTATAAATGTATTGTTGCATTTGTTACAATAGACTATGTAACGATCGCCAGAAAATTCAACAGTATAAGCGACAACAACATGTAAGAAGAATATGATTAAAATAACTAGACGTATCGACATATAAACAGAAAAAGCAATGTAATTTTCTATCGTCTGAGATATCGTTAGCAATCTTAAAAAGAACAGACACGTAGTTAGTAACAAATTACTTAATACATATTTTTCATGTATGTACATATTATTTATATTATTTATTGTGGTTTCTAAATCATTATTGTATGTAGTCAATGTCATGCAAATTTCATAGAAATACTTTGGTCATGTCCTTACATATTTTTTTAACCACTTGAATTACTATTTCTAAAGAATAGTTGTCTATTACCATATATTTAGATTCTTTCACGTATTAAGATTAATTTAAAATATATTTTTTACCTTTTATGGAAACATAATATAATTATTATTTAAAAAGTTTACATAACAATTATGAGACACATAATTAAATTACGAGCTCTAAATGCATATAAAAGATAGTGCTTATATACTTAAAAATGTAAGAATTGAAAACAATTAGATTAAAAATGAGAAATTTAATAATTTTAGGGAGAAAAACATTATTACATGCATAATATGTTGTATATATTTATATAAGTAAACAAAAAAATTACTGTAGTATCTTATATTTTAACATACATAAGTGGTACAACAAATAACAAAAAAAATAATTTTTTACATAGATAAATATGAACAACAATCTTTATAGGCTTTTTTGTTAACTTTAGCCCAAGATCTTAATACAACATTTTAATCCAATGGGCTTTCTTATAAATAATAAATAAAAATATAGATAATAATAATAAATAGGATGTAGATAATTGAAGGACTTGTGTTATGTCTTTTCTTTCATTTGTCTGATATGTCACGTGCATAGTCATAGATTCGAGTCAATTTTATGATATTTTTAACAAGACATTTGTCTTGGAATAAATTGGAAATGCAACTTGATATCATGCTAAGGACAATTGTCGTATTTTAATATATATTTTAGATATATCAGTAAATTACAAAGAAATTGTAAGGCAGTGTGATTTAAATATAACGTATATAAAATTTTGGAAAGTATTGTTAAAAAATCACAAGAAAGATCCCAAAAAGAAGAGACCTTGAACTACTATTAAGTCTTTTACGCCGAATTCACGTGATTTTTTTCTTTTTAATTTATACAACTTTATTTAAACCACATAATAATTAATTTTTAAAAAACTTTATGATTTGTTACTTTAGCAAAAGATAAACATCTTATAGAAGTTAGCTTAATCAATAAGATTTTCGTGGATAAGATTTGACAAGCTACCGTTTAATTGCAAGATGAAGAAATAAAGAAGAAAAAATGATTGGAAAAAAATCAAAAGCATCAAATCGATATACAAAAGATGATAGCTTTTGAAGTGAATCATATAAACAAGTTTTGTACTATCTACTTCAAATTTATTACATATCAACCTATCATAATATTAAGTTTTGATTTGGTTTTGTTCCCAACGATAAAATAAAAAGAATTAATGATACCAACGAAACAATGAGTTGATCTAGTAGTTAAACTTTTAGATTATGAAAATATAAAAGTTTAGGAGGTCGCAAATTTGATTCACGTTAGAAAGAAGAATTATATAACATAGTTTGATCATCGGCTCATCGTCCTGAAAAGATGGACGGACTTCGACCTAAAAACTCTATGGTCATAAAAAAATAATATAATTACATCATCTATAATAATATTGCCGACAAATGATTGAAAAAACATATCTATAAATTTGATAATCTTTATTATAAACGAAACTACATTGATTCCAATCATATAATTCTAGCATTTCCAAAATAATGAAATGATATTATTTTATAATGTAAATGACTTAGTCTTTTTCAGTTTTTTGTCTTCTAAATTAAAGATTCAAATTTAACTATTCTTTCTAACTATGAAAGATTGTTAGTTTATCTTCTTTCAAACAAATTAAGAAAATTTTGATTTTCCATAAAAATAACATTAAATATTATAAATAAACTATTAAAAATATTGTAATTATTCTATTGGTAAGAAAAGTCAAACTTATTCAATTTTGAAAACTTGAGATGAGATTCTTTTTGTAACAAAAAATGATGGCTAAAGTGACACTTCTATTATATAATTATGGAGTTTCTACTCTCCCCTCATACTGCCATGTCATCTTTATGTGGGCCCAAAACATAAACAATGCACATTAAAAAATATTCACGTTAGCCATTTTGATAACATCTAATATTTTACCGCGTCAATCTCATACATATCAAAAGACTTCTTCTGTTCTTCCTCTTCTACGACCTTCGCCTCTCTATCTTCTCTATGCCAATTAGACATTCTTTTCCATTTTCATCCAATTATTCTTCATAATTTATGAAACCGCCAAAGCTTGGGAATCTCCTTCATCTTCATCTTCATTCCTAAACCAAAGTTTCTTCATAGTGAAAAATAGAGAATACACTTTACGAAATCGCTAAAACTTGTGAAGACTAAGGACGTTTGGGATTCAGATCTTAAAAAGTTGACTTATATCTCTCACGAATACATCGGACAATTAGTCTTCATCTTCACTTCCAAACATCATAAGAAAGTCTCAACGTCATCGCAACCAAGGTATTCATTTGATCTACACTCGATTCCTGGTTTTTTTTGGGAACTGTGTTGAAAGTAAACTTTTAGGTTCGCTCACTTTTTCTCTAAGATGATTTAGTGACTTTTAACCATTTTGCTTATAGTAGTTGAAATGGATTTCTTACAAATGTTATTGCATTGGAAACTTAGGTTCCACTACTAATTTTGTTAATGGGTGAGATTTTAGGTTATCTAATGAATATGTGGATTTTTTTAAAAAGGATGCATTGTCGATGAAGAAAATTGATTGATAAAGTTGTTAGATGGTAGAAAGAAGAAGATAAATGGCACTTACACTACCAGTGAAGCTGCTTCTCCGTCGTCCAAATCTGTAAAATCATTTTTACTTCTTTATTTCCTCTTTGCTAACATATGAGCAAGCTTTATCATCTTTACTCTTTCGTCTAAGTATNATCCCTAATGCTCTTAAGGCTCGATCTTAGCTGGAAAAAAGTAAAAAAAAATAACATTTAGCAAGTCATCTTCCTATTAATTTGAAGGGATTGAATGCAGTGATATGTTGTGAAATTCTTTTTGGTATTCTTGCAGAGCTAGCACATGGAATTATATATGTTTGTGAGGTGAGGAATTTTTTAATTATCATTAATATCACTTTTTTATTTCATCAATGCTTATTAGGATGTATACTTTTCAAATGGAACTAATACGTTTCTCAAATAATGACTTCTTTTGGCGTTGGGTAGGTTGACGGTTTATTGAGTACTCGTGGTGTTGCTTTGAAGCACCTGTTATTGATCTTCTCGGATTTTGTGGCCAATCATTTCTTCATCATGTTTATTCTCTCTTATGGTTTATGGATAGAAATTTGAATTGACTTTATTGAGTTTATGTGAGAAAGGGAGGAAAATTAGAAAATTGACATCCTTGTCTAGAAGCGATTCATGTTTCCTAATGAGCTTTAAGCCGAAAACGTTAATAAAAAAGGTCTATGTGCCATTGCTTATGTTGAGTATGTACGGTACAAGCCTCTTGGTGGTCTCGCTAGACGTAGAAACTCACATTTATGTAAAAATGTTATTTATATTCTCTTAAAATTATATATATTTTTTATTATTAACTACATCAAATTAGACTAACATTCATTTTTTTTGCTAGCTTGCATGCTCATATAAGAATTCATAGAACAAAAATGTGAAGGTATATGTTATAATTGTACATGTATTTTCTTATATAGTTCCTTTCATGTTGACATTGTCACAGTCTTTACAGTTTTAAAACATCTCCAATGAGAGTTTCTCAACATGGATTTCTCAATATACATATATGTATAAATGTTATTAATTAATTATAGGTATCTCAAAATGATGAGAAACCCACTCTAAAGTATCTCAAGGTTTTCTCATCATTTTGAGATACTCATATATACTTACACATGTATATTGAGAAACTCATGTTAAAAAACTCCCAATGAGATGCTCTTATCTTATTGTAAGACTTCTACATGGATTTCATTAAAAGTTATTATCCCATATTGTTAATATTGAGATGATATTAGGTTCTATAGGAAATGCTATGACGTTTTGAGATTTGTTATGGAGAATGAGGCTAAGGGATGCAGGGTGAGCACATATCCCACAAGTACGCAAGTGTTTTCTTTGCTCACAGTATCATATTATGTATCATTCAAGTACTACAAATGCATGGTAGGTTATTGTGAGTGGAAAAATATATGCACAACATGCAAAATCAATAAAGTTTAAGAATGGTTACATGGTCTCATATGGAAACCAGTAAAGTAATATATTGACTCGGCGGTGATACATATTTTGCTTAAACATGTGAGTTTTCTATTGTATTTGAATTGAAGCCTGACTTGGCTAGATTGGCCGGCTCCCTCAAGCCGTGAAGTGAAGTTACAATGAAAGTTGATGCAATGATGGCATAGAATAGGTGAGATATCTTCAGCCACGTAAAAGCTGCATATAATTGTTTATTTGCAATGGCTTGCGTTGCTTTCACTGAAAACGATTATGGTAAGCTAAGTAGAGCCATCATGTTGGATTTTAATATCATTTTGTTGTTAAGAATATACTACGAACACAATATTAACCCCACGCGAATCACAATGGTCACACTCTAGTTTTTAAAATGAGAGGGAGTATTAGTAATGCATATATAAAAGTTTGTTTAACAGTATTAAGAGTATTAAATCAAACATGTTAGTTTCCACAAAATTCAAATCATGATGGTCATGGTTTTCTTGCTGGCGCTGTGCGGCGGCCGCTGTCCTGTTACTTCCGTGTCTCTTTTTTTTCTTATCATTGATCGGTCTCGTGTTCTTTCCCTACGGTCTCTTCGTCGTTCGCTCCGCCTTGCATGTCCGCCGGACTCGCCAATCTCCTCTTCTCGGACTTGCCTCTCTCCTGCTCCAATCGCGACTCCTACGGCTCTGCATGCTCTCTTCACTGTCCTTTCCTTTCGAAGGGTACATATCGGACGCTACTGTGGTGGTTGACAGTATGAAGGAGTGGAGGTCTCTCGACGTTGACTAGAAGATGGGCTGGGAATTGGGTCGTCATGTACACATAATAATAAAGACAATACCCATTCTATTTTTTTATATATTAAGTCCATTATAATACATTTATTTGGTTTGTTTTTCTCTTATCTTGTCTGTATTTGTGTTTTGTCTGTTTTTTTTTTGTCTATGTGTCATGGTCGACTTCTATATTTCGTTGGGATTGGTGCTGTTTTCCGGTTCGGGCATATTCGATCCTACTAGCTAGTCTCTCCACCTTTGCGGTATTCGTTTCTGCTCTTCTGTTGGAAGTCGCGCTCTCCCACGCCCGGATTCTGGTTTGGCGTTGACTCTTTTCTTCCCATTTTGAGAATTTGTTTTAACCTTTTATGAATCATGATGTACTTCGTTGTAGGTGTCTTTTTTCCCGTTCTTGGGATTTGTTTTGATTTCTAATGAAATTTAGTTTGTAGATAAAAAAAAATTCAAAAAGAAAAAAAAACTTTCAAGTCTCCACTAAACACGCAAGTGAGTGAGTAAGTGGGAGATAATTGCGGAGGAAACATAGGAGAATGTAGTGTGTGTTATTATATAACTAGTGGCTTCTTCGGCGATTGCATTATTCTGACCATATGGGTCCATGTGCCTTACTTTTGTCTTTTTTATCATCATCATCATCAAGAGATGATGTTTTTCTTTTTCCATCTTTATATGTTCACATTCATGAACTTTAATGATTAGTCATTATTATTGATTTTATTTTACTTATTGTGGAAAATATTTTGTCAAAGTGTAGATAGTGCTTCTTACTACACATATCCACTCACATGGACCAAACAAATCAACAATATATGTTCCATCACAGCCGGTCCTATGTCGATTCTATTTAAAAACCACAATAAAAAAATAAAAAATATAAGTTCGTTCTTAAAATAAAATTTTTAAAAAATATAAAATTGACCATAAATTTGTATTTGCTCTACTCGATCCCACATATACTAATATACATATAATATATCGATTACGATGCATATCAGAAATATATTAACATTCAAATAAAAATATTTATTTATTAAAGTATGAGTTATTGGAATAACTCGTTATTATTCATAAATGAAAATGACAAGAAAAAAAAATCAAAATGTCTAGATTTCCCAATAGTTAGGTAAACCAAGTAAATTAAGCATTGACCTTAGACTTTATTACCACTTCTTAAAATTAATATACATAAGCTATTTGTGTTATATATATATATATATATATATATATATATATATATATATATATATATATATATAATACATGCTCTNAACAACTTTTTATATTTCAAAAATTAAAATGTCTAGATTTCCCAATTGTTAGGTAAACCAAATAAAGCATTGACCTTAGACTTTATTACCTCTTTTTAAATTTAATATATGTAAGTTATTAGTTATATATATATTTATATAGAGGTTAACAAATAGAAATCTATGACATCATAAATTTCAAGAATTGGTATATTAATAGCACAATACTATTTTATATGTTTAAGCAATGAATTTAGACTTTTTTTTTGTTAATTTGTATGAATTATGGGTATTATGAGCATAACAAATATTTTCAAAAACTGTTTTAAAATTAAAATAAAATTTATCCCTTTATATTTTAGGACTAACCGTGTAGGTGGCGCAATGTTTCAAGTGAGTACAAAATTGGATGAATTATGAAAATAATATAAATCACTAATAAAGTTTGTCTAGTGGCAAAGCAAAATGTGAAGGTTCACGAGATTTCGTTTCACAACTTATTTCAATCAATGTTACAAATGAAGTGGTCCATAAAAATAGTATTAGATGAGTTATATATTCCTTTCGTTCCAAAATATAAAATTTTCTAACAAAAAATACAAAAACTAAGAAAGTAACCAATCAATAAAATGTTATATTTTTTTTAACTGATTGTGAATTATAAAAATTGCATAGATATTTGAGAAGACTTTATATTTTGAAACAATTTTTTTTTATAAAAAAAATCTTATATTTTGGAGCGGAAAAATTACTCCCTCCGTGTCAATATGTAAGTAGTTTTGCTTAAAAACGCGGGTATTAAGAAATTTTGACTTTTTTTAAAGGAGTAATAAAAAGTTTTTTTGTTTATTGCACACAATCATTTTGTGTACAACATTTAATTAGAGAGATTATTATTAGTAATAAAAATAATATCAACCATTTCAAGTTAGAGAGATATAATTATTTTTTGGGTGGAAAAACGCGAAAAGTTAGAGAGATTATTGCATATCATTTTGTTTTTAAGTTTTTAGTAGAATATTATTTATTTAAATTATTTTATTGCTTTGTGTTTTGGTAACATCTTATATTATAAAATAAACTATTTTAGCTAAAATTACTTATATATCGAAACAGATGGAGTATTTATAAATAACAAGTTAATTATATATAACAACTCAGAATTAAGTGAGATAAACTTATTTATGAAAATGGTAACCTTTTAAAAGATTGCACATATAATATATATCTTTAATATTGTAGAGAAAACATTACATGGATTTAGTTCATAATTTTCAAATCCAAAAAGGTATTTTTACCTTGGGATCTTAACTAATAATGAGTGTAATAATGATAACATCACTAATAATTTATTTTCTCTTTTTTAATCTCAAAGAAATAAGTAAAAGTTTGGTGAGTAAAAAAGTCAACGAAGACTTAACACGCGCGAGGTAAAAACCCGACCCGAGATCCGACTAAATCATAAGCGACCCGGAAACCTTGTTGTTGGATATTCCCAATTATCGACAAACTTCCCGCAGTTCCGGCGAAAGCAAAACAGAATCGTCCTTGAGTATTCACCGGAATCAAATAATTACTCGCCGGAAGTGAAACTTCTCCACCACCGAAATGAAACACAACCGTCGGAACTTTCACCGTCGTCATACCAGAAAGATCATAACACGTATCAAACAAAGAATACGACGGAGCTCGTTTCAACTTCGTCGTTCCTAAACGAAACGCATCTCTAAGTGCAACGTAAGCAGATTGAGTCAATCGAGTAACCGATGTACCGGAATCGATAATTACACCGCCGTTTCCAGTAGCATCAAGTTTAAATTGCGATTCCGAAACGCCTCTAACGGGTGAACCGCCAACGCTAATTCCTAAAAGCTGCAAATAATAAAACGTATCGAGTTTCGGATTCGTTATTAACGGAGTGAAAACAGACGTTTTAGGAACGGCGTCGTTTCCGAAAACGATAGTTGACGGTGGTTTAACAGAAGATCCAGAAGAAGTACGATCAACTAAACAGTAAGAGAATTTTCCGTTATAACGGTTTTTAGTTTGTGAAGGAAAAGATAATCCACCACGGCCCAAACCCAAAAGCCCAGCAGCACCAACAAATAATCCTTCATTATCATGACCACAACCTAAAGCCACGTGATCAACACGTGCTCCATGAAACGTCAACGTTTCAGTTGAAAAATCACCAACAGTGAATGATCCATCACCATAAGAGACTTGATAAAGACAAGTTTTACTTCTCCGGTTTAAACATTCTGATGAATCATCTAATCTACGACAAAGTCTTGAACCACAAGGAACGGTTAAGTAAGATTTTGATTTAACCGGGTTAAAAACCGGATCTGATTGATTATAACAAACTTTACAAGGAGCACATTGAAGCCAAACGACGTCGCTTCCTGTATCAAGTACCATATAAACATTAGTCGCCGGAGTTCCGACACCTAACCGCATAAAATACTCTCCGCTTCCTTGTGAAAGACCGGAGATAACAGCACCACTAAATCCACCGGAGGAACGTGGAGTTCTTTTACTTCTAGTGACATTGATTAAAGATTTGACTCGAAGAGAGTCTCGTTGGAGACGAAGGTTAAAAAGATCCGTCGGAGATTGATCGGAAAGTGAAGAAAGAGCATCGATGTGTGATAAGTGGATAGAGAGTGAAGTAGAAGATTCGGAATTAGTGGTTAAAGATTCAGAGTTTGGCCATGAAGTGGTTAGAGAAGAAGGGAGAGTGGTGACGGTGAGTGTTTGGTATTGAGAAGAAGAAGAAGCGACGGAGGAGGAGAGGAGGAGGACGGCGGAGAAGAAGACGAGGGTATTTATGACTTTTAGATCCATTGTGAGTTCACAAAGGATCATGTAATAGTTTGTGTCCATTGGAAAGCATTATAAAGGCAAAATAATTGAAGCTTTTGTCTGTGTGTGTCTGTGTGAAATGACTTTTTAATTTTACTTTATTTATGGTCCCAAAACTCTTTTTTTCTTTTTCTTTATGGAGTAAGAAAATTATTACTAAATTAATTGACTTTTTGTTACACATTTTCAACTAACTAGTTAGATTTTTAAATTTTGATAATTTGAAAGATAATACTTCCTTTTAGGACTGGGCATAAGATCGAAACCCGAAATCCGAACCGAGACCGAACCGAAAAAACCGAAACTGAAACCGAAATTTTTTTCCAAATAATCCGAACGGTTCCTATATATCTCAATCCGAAAAACCGAATCCGAACCCGAACCGAACCGAAACCCGAAAGTATAACCGAAAATTCGTATATATATATATGACTATATATGTAATTGTGATCGAATAGTTATGATTTTAGGTGAAAATAATAAGTTTTTAGTAAGGTAACTAGGATATTTATGGGTTTTTGTTCGATATTTTGGATTTTTGATTCGATTAAGTTGGATTTTAGCTAAGTTGTTCGGATAATTTGGATTTTTTACGGATATTTTGGAGTTTCGGTTCCATTTCGGATCCTATTAAAAATGAAAAACCCTATCCGAACCCGAATGGATCCGAACCGAATCCGAACCGAATTTTTAAATAACCCGAACGGTTCCTATATGTCTCTAACCGAATTATCTGAAATCTGAATTATCCAAACCGAACCCGAACCGAAAACCGAATGCCCACCCCTACTTCCTTTATATATAAAAAATGTTTTTGGCTAAAACTGCAAATATTGGTAAATATTAACTCTTTTGTATTGTACATTAGAACACTATAACCAACCAATAAAAACCACTATTTTGTTATTAGTTACAAAATATTTAGTATTTTTAAAACCATTAAATTATGTTAAATTTTAAAACATAAATAAAATTTTAAAATGTCTTATATATTGAAACAGATAAAATAAAAAAAACTAGTAGGTTGGAATGTAGATTGATGGTCTTAAATAAAATTTACACCTTTAAAAATAATAAAATAGTTGTTTCAAAAATATATAAACAAACAAAAAATTAAGGTTAGTAGCTTCTTTTTAAAACTAGATATATAAAACTAATATTAGGAAAATAAAAATAAAAATGTAGAATTAATATTGTAGAAAAATTGTATAGCCTAACATATCATTGCTCTTTTGTTTTTTCTTCTTAGATTTTTCAATAAAGTAAATAGATGGGCTTCAAAACCCAATGGGCTTCTAAGATTATCTCCAATAGGAACAATAGGATTAGATAAATGTGTGGGCTCATTGCCATATAATCCACCACGTATGTTTGTACCTGAAATGGATAAGAAAAAAAAACATGAATCTTTTCTTTTTTGTCGGCAAAGATTTCATTGTTTTTTTTTTTCCGGTAGAATAATTTAACATGAAAGATTACATGGTTGTACGACAAACTACACACTAAAGCCGGCGAAAAAACAGATTTTTCCGGAGCCAAAGACCAAAAGAGACAAACACAAAGATGAGATTAAGATAAACTAATCTAGTTACTCAAACATAACATACATAGAGAGAACCAAACAAAGAACTAAAAAACCTAACCAACAAAAGGAAATGCTGCAACTAAGACGAGCCAAGGGTCAAACAACGAGCGCCGGAACACCGGAACACGAACAAAGCCTCCTCCAGTAGTTAATAAAACCTACCTCACAAATAGCACATACGGCTGCTAGACCGGAAGAGAAACTTCG
>OVBE01011172.1:0-14373 GCA_900406425.1 Iberis pinnata
TATATATATATATATATATACTTTGTCATGTTAATGTTTGGACCACAACGGGTTGAACCAATAATCAGGAACGCCTCTGGGCACAGAGAGATGAAACATTTCGCCTATAGCCTCCGTTTTTATTAATTCGAGCGCATATTTATAAGCCTCCAAAATTTTAAAATTATATATATATATAGTGGCTCCAAAAATAAATATATGAAATGTTAGCTTCAATTTTTATAATTTTGTTTTAAGCCACCAAAATTTCAAGACCGGCCTGGTAGTAATCTAAACTCCATATATAAAAAAAAATGCATTTGCTATACAAATAATTTGGTAACAAGACAACAACGGTGACATAACCACTAAACCACTTAATCCTTATTAATTTTCAAAACAATGTATCTTTTAAAAATACAACTCAAAGCCAATATTGAATATCTAATTTCTTTACAATGCTCCAAATATCAGATTACTATAATATAATGTTCCTCTCTAAATTCAACCACTAAAAATAATTTTATGCATTATGTTTACATTTTTTAAAAAATAAATGACCATAGTGGGATTTTAAGAACCAAAACTTGGATCGTATAAAGCAGATGAGTCCATTTTATGCCGTTTTATTCCATGTTTTATTGGTTATTATATATTGTTTTATGGGTTATAATTAAACTTAACTAAAATAAAATAAAGTCTTACAAAAATCATTATCCTTTGATATTTTTTGGAAATCCAGCAATGCTCAAACACCAAGTCAAAGATTGATAACGTGTCCAACAGCTAAATCATAATTTAGACTTTAGAGGAAATAGATAGACTTCTTCTAAAGTCTCAATTATCTTCTTTTACATTTGGATAATATATAATTATAATCAAACAAAATAATCGATGAGTTGGCCTCAAGATCGATCTATAAATTTTAAAAATTGAAGCTAATTTTTTATATATTTATTTTTTCGAGCCATAAATTTTGGTACATATATAAAATTTTATGTTTTGAAAACTTATAAAATATGATGACTATTTATAAAAAGAACTTGTGACCTTTTAGATTTTATATTTTTCAAGATCTAGGAGTTAAATGGTCAAATGTTTGTTTTACGATGTATATTTTTCAAATAAAGGTTATATAACATAGTTTTGTACTCGTTCTAAAAAGAATTATGGACTTCTGTCAAGAACATTCTTTTCGTATAAAAATAAAAATTAAAATAATCCAATTATTTAAAATCGAATTCTAATATTATCTTTTTTTATTATTTTATCAGCTTTATCCACTTACTTTTATAAAAAAAAATATCCTTTCAACATTTCAATTACAAACAGCTTTTTTTTTGCTATAAATGATAATTTCCATTAAACCTTATTGATTTACATTTTCAATATTACAATTTGACACAAACCAAATGAGAGAAACAATAACTACAAATATAGGTTGACACTCGAATTTCAGTTCAGATTAGGTTTAGATAGTTTAAATTTTATGTTTTTTGGATCTGACTACATAAAATCCAAATAAAAACCGAATAAATTTCAGTTCGGATTCGATTTAGGTTTTAGATAAAATGTTCAGCCCTAACTACAAACCAAAACCTCTTATAAAAAAAAAGAGAAAGAAAAGATAATTATAAACCTCTTATAAACCAAACCTAAACCTTTAGAATTTGACCCAAACCAAAAAAGTTAAAGATAACTATAAAGAAAAAAAAAAATCAACTATAAACAAAAAAACAAACCTCTTATAAAAAGAGAAACAAACAAATAACAGAATAACAATGGATGGTTTGATTCCAATGGCGTTTAAAGCCATGAAGAAGACTCTAAATCGCCGTCGTTACGAGTGTCTCTCTTCCATTAGATCTCACGAATCTTATGACTTTGTCTCTGATATCAAAATAAACGTTGATGGTCAACATCGTCGTCGTTGGTCTGTTGAAGATTTCTCATCTTTTTCAAGCAGAGAAACAAAAAGAAACGGTGGTGGAGCACCGGAGAAAAGTATATCTCCGGTGAGGGATGGTCGTCTTGTGAGATTTAAGAGTCGTAGATTGTTTTCTTGCATATCAGGTGAATAATCTTGAAATCATTTCAAGAACATCTTCAAATTAGACATTTTGTTTTTGTGTTGATGTTGATTTTTATTTACAAAAATATGTTGTTTTTTAGGGGAAAATTTTATGTAGATATTGTTTATTTTGTGATCTCTTGATGTTCGATTATACGTTAAAGTTTAAGGTTAAGGATTGTTGTGTGTGTGCTTTTTTATTGTCACCATGAAAACAAAAACTAAAAATAAAAACTAAAAATTAAGAGGGTGTTTCTCGTTAACCATAAAGATAAGCCAGAACCAATAAAAGTAAAACAGCTTTCTTGTTTTACGAGTTAGGAAATTTGTTTGTTCAGTTGATTGCTGCAGAAAATGCTTGAACTTCACTTCCGGATAAAAATATATGTAAATGTCTACGTCATTCAATTCTGAACTGAAAACCAGCTAATCTGAAGGTGCCGAGAACATAGTTACTAACTTTTGAGAATCCGTGTAAAAAATATGACTCATTTGATGTAAACTCCAAAAAGCTTAAAGAAGGCTTAGAAGCTTTGCATGGAGTGTATATCGCCCCTGAAACATACCTCTTGATCCCATCAAAGATCGAAGCCGTTTGATCTTTAAAAATTCACCCCAAACCAGAGACAATCTCATTCTCTTTTCAACAACCATCGACAAAACAAGTGTTTCGAGCGGTTAAAAGATATGGCGTATACAACTCAAACGTCCTGTTTTATTTATAGAATCTATATATCATTCACTTACACTAATAATCTACGTAAAAATACTTATCATTTAAGTTTTTAATATTTACGATTTTTATTTTAATATTCATCATCCAAGTAATATAATATGTAATACTAAAAAATTAAAAAATCCTTTTAACAAATTACAAGGAAAATGTACTCTAATTGACACTTTTTCTTGTTTTAAAGAATTTGTAGTTTTATACCTTGAAGTTTTCATATAATTTTTTTTTTGTATTAAAAACCTTCAACAATTTATTAAAATTCTAACTTTTATCTAGGAACACCGGCCGGTAACAGATTGGGATTTAGAATTTAGCTATCAAACCGGTAAATCTCTAAACCATGAACAAAAGAGTTAAACCGGAATTTAACCAACAAATTTAAACCAGGAGACATTAAACCGATAAGAGAAGCTAAACCTCAACAGTATCAATTCACTCTTAACCTCAGCGACGGAGCCATCTCCGATTAACGAAAAATGAAGTCGTTAGTATCGCCGTCGTGCCTCCGCCTTACACCGACGAGACGCCGTTTTATCAATTCGCATCAGTCTTCCTCCGCCTGCTATATCAACGGTGTCAACAAATCCAATAGCCTCTCATTCTCTTCATCTGCATCTGGTATGCTCACACTTTCTCCAATAGCTCAAAGCGAATTTTCGAAATCTAGTGATAAAGATGTTAAAATTTTCGTGTTAGGATTTGCTTCATCACTCGCTTTAGATAAGGAATTACGCTCTTCATTTGTACAATCGGTTTCTGCTGTTCGCCATATCACTGGATCTCTTATAAGAGGTGAAGGTCTTAGATTCGCCGTGGTGAGTTGATTTTGTTACCTGGTACTGATTTAGATGATTTTAAATCAAAATATGAAGATTGAGCTCATTTTTGTTGTGAGCTTGTTTCAAGGTTGTAGCTCGATTCAATGAGGTTGTGACAAAGTTGCTTTTAGAAGGAGCTATTGAAACTTTCAAGAAGTATTCAGTCAGAGAAGAAGACATTGAAGTATGTTGAATCTTCTTGAGCTTTCACACACTTGTGGAACTAATACAATTAGTCAGCTAATGATACTTCTTGAAATCAGGTTATATGGGTTCCTGGTAGCTTTGAGATAGGTGTTGTTGCACAAAATCTTGGGAAATCAGGAAGATTTCACGCTGTTTTATGTATCGGCGCTGTGGTATGATTCTTGTTTTAAACAATTCTTCAAGATTTAGAAAGTATTTGCCTTATGGTGTTGCTTAGAGTTGGATTTTGAACTTGTTTTGTGGTTAGATAAGAGGAGATACCACACATTATGATGCTGTTGCTAACTCTGCTGCATCTGGAGTACTTTCTGCTGGCATAAATTCAGGTTTATCATCATATTCATTTGCGCAATATATCATTTCTAGACACTGTTATTATGTGTAGTATTGTTATGAAAACAGAGAAAGATTTGGCTTTTTCTTGAGATTTGAGTTCATTGTTCTAGCCTTACACTCACTATTCCTATCATCATCTCCTCCTTTTGATGAAGTCTAGCTTTGTGATAGCATTAATTAAAAGCTTTGTGATAGCAGTAATTTGATGCGCAATATGCAAATTTGCACTCTTATTATGTAATATTGTTATGAAATCAGAGAAAGATTTGGCTTTCTTGAGATTTTGGATCATTGTCCTAGCCTTACACTCACTATTCCTATCATCATCTTCCTCTTTTTTGATGAAGTCTAGCTTTGTGGTAGCAATAATTAAAAGCTTTGTGGTAGCAGTAATTTGATGCGCAATATGCAAATTTACACTCTTTTTATGTAATATTGTTATGAAATCAGAGAAAGATTTGGCTTTCTTGGGATTTTAGTTCATTGTTCTAGCCTTACACTCACTATTCCTATCATCATCTCCTCTTTTTTGATGAAGTCTAGCTTTGTGGTAGCATTGATTAAAACCTTGTTATTGACAATTTTGCAGGTGTTCCATGTATATTTGGTGTATTGACATGCGAGGACATGGATCAGGTTAAGTTGTGTTATGCAAAGTATATATAGCTTATTATTGATCATCATAAAATGTGTTATGATTTGTGGTTAAACTGAAACTCTAGGCTTTGAATCGATCTGGTGGTAAAGCTGGAAACAAAGGAGCTGAAACTGCTTTGACTGCAGTAAGTATAAATTAGAATCAAGATTAAGAAACTATTTGTTAATTCAATTAGTAATGTTGTGCAATTTTGTTTTTCTTTGTTGTTTATACAGCTTGAGATGGCATCTTTGTTTGAGCACCACCTGAAATAGCTGGCTCGTTCCCAGGACTAGTTTTGAGGCCAAGCAGAGCTAAGCATAAACTTGCGGCCTATTTTATATTTTAAAAATTTTACTTTAAGAAAACTAGCCAATTTTTAAAATTTTATTTTAAGAACTGGCCCATGATTTTCATTTTATCTTGCGGCCTCTAAGGACAGGTTCTGCTCGTTCCATAGATGAGAACAAATAATCACTTGTCACATTTGGTCTCAAAAAATGCTTTTGTACGTTGGTGAAATAAATGTTAAGAGATTCATTTGTAAGATATTGGTCTATTTCTACAATTGTGTAATAATAATTCCTTGGAATTTTGGATTCATTTACTAATTTGTAATGTCTATGATCAAATTATATCTTTTTATGTTTTTTTGTTAACATTTTAGTTTCACTTTAGTTTTTTTTTTGTCGTCTTAATTTTATATCTTATTATATAAACTGAAACGTGTTTTATATGAATGTTACATGTAAACAAAATAATAATTTATAGGATCGTGACATATTATTGTTAATTAAAATTATAAAAAAAACTGTTTTGAATGGAAATTATATATTAACTAAAAAGAAAATATTGATTTCATAGTTTAATATTATAAGATTAAAATAACAAAACATATATAAAGATTAATAGTATAGAATTAAAGAATAAAATGTATGTTTAAGACTAAAAATAATAATATGTTACTATTAATTTTAATGATGATGATGTAAAAGAAAGCTAAAGATCAAAATAAATAAATATAAATTATAAGACTAAAAAAATGAATATAAAAAATTAAATATATAAATTATTTTTTAAAAGATTAATTATTTTTATCCGTTTGATATACGAATCCTAATTAGTTTATAAAACTTCGATATGCTTCATTTTGAAAATATTAAAAAATAAAGTTACATGAAATCTAATTTCGGTGATGTTATTTAATAATAAGCTATAATGAAATTATTAGAGCCAAATCAATGAAATTAATCAAATTGGATTACTTGTGACAAAAAATAAATAAATAATTGAATTACTCTTTCTGATTAATGGTCGAACCGGGATTCTAAACCGGTTTATAAAATTAAAACCAATTAGGCTTTTTGAGGCGTTTCTCAAAACCCATTACACGTTCCTCTTCAATCAAAAGCCGCCTTCTTCATTTCCCCAAGTTTCTATCATTTTCAGATTGGTGAAAATCAAAAACTTTCGTGATGAATTAAGCATCAGGATCGATTTAATCGTGTGTAGAAGCTCTTAAAATTCGAAACCCTTATTCAAAAACCCTACTTTTGTCACTGTTTAAATCAAATCAAATCAATGTCAGCTCTTATTGCGTTATGCAGAGCTCGAGCTACTTCGTCTTCTCTATTCAATGGCGTTATTCGTCAATCACTTCGAAGTATCTCCACAGGTAGGTTCATTCTGACTTTCTTGAGTTTTCTCCTCAATTCAAAAACGAGCTCAAGGGATCTTGACTCTAAATTGAAGATTTTGATTTCATGAACAGTGAGTTTTAGGGTTCCAGTCATTAGTCTAGGGCTCAACATTGTTACAGAAACTTGGAATCTATGATACTGTTGCTGTTAATTGATTAGTTAGTAAAACAAAAGAATGAATTTGCATTAGATTAGCTTTTAAAACCCTAAAACTATGCTACTTAATGTTTAGGAACTTATGATCATTAGGATCTAGTAAAGCTAATAATTGGGGATGAAGCTTAGATCTCTCCAAATTATGTGCTTTTGCATTAGATTCTTCTTCTAATTATGTTGCTAGTAGTATCATATTGTTCTTCTAAGTTCTAACTCACTGAGGTCTTAGCTGCTTAAGAATTACAATCTGATTAGTGCACTAGATTTGGTGAATTGAGTACATAAGCCGATGAATGTAGAGCTTATCTATGGTTTCATATAATTAGGATTTGAGTTTTCTTGAGTATTCCCATCTTGAAAGCTACATAAGTGAAGGATATATTGGTGGTGTAAGCAAATCCATAGTTTTAATTAGGTGTGGGCATTCGGTTTGTTCGGTTTTATAGGTTCGGTTTTTTCAGTTTTCGGTTTTTTTTTTCGCCGAATTGAAAAGTTCGGTTCGGTTTTTTCGGTTCGAAAATCTTAATTTCGTTTAAATTTTCGGTTTTTTTGCCAAATTGTAAAGTTCTGTTTGGTTTGTTTGGTTCGGTTTTTCGTATTTGAAGTTCGATTTTTTCTGTTCGAATATCTTAATTTTGGTTTTTTTTCTGAATTGAAAAGTTCTATTCGGTTCGGTTTAGTTCGGTTTTTTCGGTTTATTTAGTTTTTTTCTGGATTGTTAGGTTAATTTTAGCAAGTTCGGTTGGGTTAATTTAGTTAAAAAGAAAATTGTTGCCGAACCGAAAACTGATCTAAAATAAAAATTGCCGAATTGAACCAAAATAACCGAATCGAACTAAATTCGGTTTGGTTTAAATGCCCACCCTTAGTTTTAATCAAGCTTTTTCTATACTATCTGACCAATGTTTTTGCTTCTTCAAGATCTTTACTTTTGTTTGATTACATTACAGGTTTTGCTGAAGCACAGAACAAATCATTAGTAGCACAAATGAAAGAAGAGATGCTTCACATGGACATTAACTCAATGATAGGAAGTTCAATGCCATTAGGTATGATGCGAATCGGAACGATCATTCACAACATCGAAATGAATCCAGGACAAGGAGCTAAACTAGTAAGATCAGCAGGAACAAATGCTAAGATCTTAAAAGAGCCAGCTTCAGGTAAATGTTTAATAAAACTACCATCAGGAGATACTAAATGGATCAATGCGAGATGTCGTGCTACGATTGGAACTGTATCGAATCCGTCTCATGGAGTTAAGAAGTTGAGGAAAGCAGGACAAAGTAGATGGTTAGGGATAAGGCCTAAAGTAAGAGGAGTAGCTATGAATCCATGTGATCATCCACATGGTGGAGGTGAAGGGAAGAGTAAAAGTAGTGGAAGTAGAGGAAGAACATCAGTGACTCCATGGGGGAAACCTTGTAAAGGTGGTTATAAATCAGCTAGTGTTAAGAAGAAGAAGAAACGTTTGGCTGATCAAGCTGCTAAGATGTGATGATATGATTTTGATGATGAAAGAAGAATAAAGTAAGTTACAATGTTTTTTTTTAATGGTTTGTTTCTTTTGTTTAAAACTTTGTTTAGAGTTTTGTGAGGTTATTAAATCTTTTGAGATCTTTGGTTTATTAAGGATAATGAATTAATGATGGTGTTTTGAACATGACCACTTTTTAATTACATAATATAGGATGTTTTGACTAGATTACAAATATAATACGATTTTATTTAAAATATACTTCATTTATCTACTATATATAAAAGTAAATTTGTTTAAAAACAAACATTTGGTTAGATAATACATTATTTGACATTAGTTAAGTGAAATTTTTTTATTATTAAGAATGTAAAATAATAAAATAAAAATATGTTATTTTTATAGTCAAACACTTTATAAAATATCTTCTACTACTTTCTGTATAGCCAAATAAATATTTAATTATATAAAAAAGATAAATCTTAATAAATTATTTTAAAGGTTTTTTAAGTAGTTATTTATTAAAACGAATTACAATTAATTATATATTTTTATTTTATTATCATTAATTATATATATATATCACTAAATAATTTAGTATTTTTTTAAAACCCACATATATATGTGTACACATATTGTTATATATTAAAAATTTATGTAAAATCTTTTATTTTCATATTTAATTATTTTACAAACATTAATATACTATATATTATATTATAGTTTAGAGTACGAACTAGTTATATATTAAAAAATGCTTAAAAAACTAAGGGACTTTGGTCTAGTGGTTGAGACATTCTTTGGAGTGTTCAAATTCACTAGTTCAAACCTCTTGGGAGGAGTGATTTACGTCTTAAATATGTATTATTAACGAAGATTATGGGCTAAAGGCTCGGAACTCCCACGGTTTATCAAAAAAAAAAAAATGCTTAAATTGATGATTAAAAAGCTAATATTTTATTATTGGTTACACAAATTTAATAGTTTAAAAATCTATATAAATTTACAAAAATATATTATGTTCTGAAATATACAAAAAATTCCAATTATTTTGTTAACCAAAGCGGAAGAAATATTACCATTGTCGTAATCAGTTGGACTAATTTTCCAAAGATTAATAATTCAGGGAAAGAAAACAAAAAAATAAAAAAGAAACTTGAGAAGAAGTAAAAAAAAAGTTGGAACAATGCATTGAATCAATTTGCACGATAAAAAAACATTTAACAAATGTCTTTTTGACTATTACCCATAAAGCTTTTTATTATTACCCGACATTGGACTTTTTTGTAATGAAACTTTTGGTTTTGATTAAAAACATAAATATTAAATAAATTAAGTTTTTTTAAACATGTCATTTTCTAATAGGACTCTCCAAGATGGAGCATAGGACTCTCCCTATCAATTAGAGGCTTTGCCTTTGAAGATAGTGGGGCACTGTTTACATTGGTTCTTGGAAAAACTTTAAAATTTCACTATTGAGAGATGCCTTTCAGATCAAAGTCAGAAGATTTAACAAAATTCTTCTCAAAAGTTGATCCTTGTTCAAAGAGAATAGGATCCTTCTGGTATTCTATAAATTGTCTAAACGGAATTCAAGCATCAGGAAGGATAATTTTCGCTAACATCAACCTGATCTCCTTTCTTTAGCATCTTTATTCTAGTGTTTCAAGCTTGGTTTTTCAAAATCTCAATAGAAATGTCAGCAGAAATGGACAGAGCGTTGGCTGCAATGTCGATTGAAGAAGATGATGATGTCCCTTTCAAACTACCGAATCTTCCTCAATTCTACTCAGCCCAGTTAAATCACCTCAGCCTCATCGGTAGGATTCTCAACCCTGATTGTCAGAAAGTATCAAATGTGGTACTGGATATGCCACGGAAGTGGCAAAAGAAAGGTAGGGTTAGAGGGGTGGCTCTGACGAAAGAGAGATTTCAATTTATTTTCAAATCCGAACATGACTTGATAGAAGTTCTAGAGAAAGGCTTTCAATCTCATAATGATTGGGGTTTGGTGATAGATAGATGGTGTCCCAACCCCTCTGCAGATTTCCTTCAATATGTTCCTTTATGGGTCCAAATAAGGAACCTCCCTGTTGATTGCTACACTAAGGAGGCCATTATGGCTTTAGGAGGACTTATAGGCAAAGTTGAAGTGGTACTTTTAGACACAGTGAACTCTCAGAGCCAGGAGTATGTCCGAATACGAATCATATTTGATGTCTCAAGACCACTGAAGAAATGCAAAGTTATGGTCCTACCTTCAGGGGAATCGGTAACTATAAGGTTTGCTTATGAAAATGTCCATAAGAGGTGCTATAATTGCCAAAGAATGACACATGAAAACACCTCATGTCCTCTACTATCTATGGATCAGAGTAAGCAGACCTCCAAAGGCACACAGAATCAAGACAGAAGACAGAAGCCACACCCTCTCTCACCTGAAGATCCGTTGTTTGGTATTGTAAAAGACTCCCAATGTGGAATCAATGAGATAACTGGAAGACCAAGAATAGCTCCAGAAGTAATGGAAGAGATGAGAAGGTATCTAACAACTGCTAATGGCGAAGATAAATCCATAAAGGAAGCTAGAATCATTGCCTCTCTAAAAGAAGTGGAAAAGGATCCAATTGCGCAGAAGATGGTATTGAGCTTAGAAAAATCTCCTGAATTAGCTTCAGATATTGGTAGAGGGAAAGGATTAGTGTTTGACTTTAATACAGATGTGGAATCCCATTCTTCTAACTTGGAACCCCAAGCACCTAAACTAATGTCAGATGCTATGAAGGGCCCTCTTACCTTCTCAGAACCAATTCACAAAGGCAGTTCCCTTGCATCAAGACTTATCTGGGACAAAGCTCAGCAAAAGTTCAATTCAGTGACTGATCTTACGACACAGTTTCCAGACTCATGTGAGGCTGGATCCTCCGGGATCAAGAAGAAAAGGACTTACACCAGAAGAAGACCACCTAGATCCATAAGAGCAAGACAAAATGCACAGCAACAGATGGACTTAGCAGACCTGGAGATGAAGAATGGAAGCCTAATTGGTTCCATAAATAAGAGAAAGGCAGATGCAACAGTTCCAAAGATTGGAAAAAGAGCCAAAAAAGCATCACAAGTGATGACTCCGAGGGAGGAGTCATCACTCATATAATGTCTTTCTTAAGCTGGAATTGCCAAGGCATCGGGAAACCGGAGGACTTGGTGATTCCAAGACTTAGGGACATCAGAAAAGAGATGTTCCCTGATTTATTAATGCTTTTAGAAACTAAGAACAAAAGGAATGTTTTGGTAGACTTACAAGTCTGGTTAGGGTATGAAAGGGTGTACACTGTGAACCCTTTAGGTTTAAGTGGGGGTATTGCCTGTTTTTCTAAATCCTCTGTAAAAGTTAATATTTTGTATGAATCTAAACACATTTTGGATATGTATATTCAGTTGAATGGTTCAGCCTTTTATATCTCTCTTATATATGGTAATCCTGTGCAAGCCTTGAGGCACATTGTTTGGGAACAATTGAACAGAATTGGTGTTAACAGAAAAGGGCCATGGTGCCTTATTGGGGACTTCAACGAAATTCTGCACAATGGTGAAAAGGTGGGTGGAGTTTTAAGAAATGAAGCCTCTTTTACAGATTTTGCAGCGATGATTGAGAATTGTGGGATGAATGAGCTAGAGTCTGAAGGTAATGGTTTCACTTGGAGTGGCTGGAGACACTCACACTGGATACAGAGTAAGCTCGACAGGTGTTTTGCCAATAGAGAATGGAAAAACTTATTCCCAGCAGCAAATCAGGTATTTCTGGAAAAGCGGGGATCGGATCACAGGCCGGTTTTAGTGAATCTAAGGGGTAGAGCTACAACAATCAGAGGAAGTTTTACCTTTGACTTCAGGTTAACGAAGGAGCCACAGATTAGGGATATTGTTAAAAAGGCATGGCTGAATTTATCTACTTCTCAGGAAGCCATTGATAACTAAATTAAAAGATGCAGAAGAGAGATAAGCAAATGGAAAAGAGTAGCCAACTTCAACTCAGGTACAAAGATTCAGCTTCTGCATCAATCTCTGGAACAGGAAGAATCAAAGTTCAAACCATCAACAACCAGAATTCATGATTTAAAAAGACAGTTGATCCAAGAATACAAAAATGAGGAATCGTATTGGAGTCAGAAGAGTAGAGAAACTTGGCTTAGGGAAGGTGATAAAAACTCTAAGTACTTCCATGCATCTGTTCAGGAGATTAGAAAGAGAAACATGATCCATTCCCTTAAGAAAGATGATGAATCTGAACATACCTCTGAAGCTTCTAAAGGAGAGATTGCTGTGAATTACTTCACAGAATTATTTAAATCAGCCAATCCAGTCTTACACAGATCAGACTACAGAGGTTTTAAGAAGAAAGTTACCAATTCCATGAACAAAGAGCTGATCTCCCCAATTACAACCAGAGAAATTACTGAAGCAATTTTCTCTTTAAAGGCTAATGCTGCTCCAGGAGCTGATGGTATGACAGCAGGTTTTTTTCAGTTCTATTGGAGAATTGTTGGTCAGATTGTTGTCAAAGAGGTAAAGCAATTCTTCATTACTGGTATCATTCCCAAAGACTGGAACTACACCTTGATTAGCCTGATTCCCAAAAAACCAGTCCCTGATAGGATGTCTGATCTAAGACCTATTAGCCTCTGTTCTGTTCTTTACAAAATAATCTCAAAGATTATGGTAGCTAGGCTAAAACCTCACATCCATAAACTGGTTTCACCAACTCAGTCAGCCTTCGTTCCCCTCAGAGCAATCTCAGATAACATCCTAGTGGCTCATGAATGCATACACGCCCTTAACTCAGATGCAGAGTTGTCAGAAGAATTTTTAGCCATTAAAACAGATCTTTCTAAAGCCTACGATAGGCTTGAGTGGAACTATATAAAGATGATCCTGGAATTGTTAGGTTTTCATCACATATGGATTCAATGGATTTGGAGCTGCATATCAACATCAACCTTTGCTGTTCTGATGAACAACCAACCATATGGGCTGATAGAACCACAGAGAGGTATAAGACAAGGGGACCCTTTGTCCCCTTTCTTATTTGTCTTGTGCACTGAAGGCCTTATTTTCCTACTGAAGAAAGCAGAAAGAAGAAACCAAATACAAGGGATGAGATTTTCTTTGAATGGTCCAGCAATCACACATATGTTATTTGCTGATGACAGCCTGTTCATCAGTAAAGCATCAGAATTTTATTGCACAAATCTTCTCAATCTCATTGGCATTTATAATGAAGGCTCAGGGCAGAAGTTAAATTTGGACAAATCAGCTATAACTTTTGGCATTAGGATTGGGGATGAAAAGAAGACTGCTCTAAAGCTGATTACAGGGATAATTAAGGAAGGAGGAGATGGCATTTACCTGGGATTACCAGAAAATATGAAAGGATCCAAAGTGAAACTATTCAATTTTATCAAAGAAAGACTTCAAGGTAAACTGTCAACATGGGGAGCTAGATGGTTATCACCAGGGGGAAAAGAGATATTGATCAAGGCTGTGGCAATGGCACTACCTGTTTATATGATGTCTTGTTTCAAGATCACTAAAACTACAGCCAAACATTTAGCAGCGGCAATTGCAGAATTTTGGTGGTCTAACACTCAAGGCAAAAGGAAGATACATTGGCTAAGTTGGGAAGAGTTGTGCCTTCCTAAACAGCTTGGTGGTATTGGCTTTAGAGATTTTTTCAGATTTAATCAAGCATTGCTTGCAAAACAGGTATGGCGATTAATTAAATACCCTAACTGCCTTCTTGCAAAAGTTCTTAAAAGCAGATATTTTGAGAGAGGTTCAATGCTCAATGCTCCTGCTGGTTATAAACCCTCTCATGGATGGACAAGCCTTTTATTTGGAAGAGAGCTATTAAAGAAAGGGCTGGAAAGGAGGATAGGTAATGGTAGACAAACATATGTTTGGATAGATGAGTGGATTGTGGGAACCAAAATGAGGAGTCCTCTGATTAAGTGTCCTTCTGTGAATATTGACCTTAAAGTGGCTGATATTATTGATTGGAGAAGAAGGGATTGGGATAAACTCAAACTCCAGGAATTATTTTTTATTCAAGATGTGCAGGACATTGTCAAGCTTAAACCAACAATTTTTTCAGAGGACTACTGGATTTGGAAGGGAAACAAAGGTGGTGATTATTCTGTGAAATCGGGTTACTGCTTGGCTTCAGCTGAGAGTAAATCCCCAGCAATGAACTTAGCAACAG
>OVBE01011173.1:0-14373 GCA_900406425.1 Iberis pinnata
TATATATATATATATATATATATATATATTAATTAATAGAAAAGACAAAATCGTCCATTCATTATTTCATTAAGTCTAAGTTTGGAGGTTATGCAAGATTATTTTGGCAATGTGAGATTTTTTTTAACAAAAATGGTCAAAGTAGATGACTGTCAGGGTATTACATGCTCGATCTTGCATGCATTCTATGCTTTTTTGCAGTATTTTATTCTCTAATAAACTTACTTTATTATCATAATCAGTGTTTACAAAAAATTAACTTTAACAACTTAGAAATTAACAGAAATTAATCAAGACTTTATAATGATAAAAAATGATATAACTAAATAAAAAGTTGACACTATTTTCTTTTACTGAACAACATTTCACGCAAAATTTTTTATAACAAATTTGATTTCCCATGTTCCTTTTTGTGTTGAATATGATATGATCACTTTTTGTTAAAACCCCAATAATTAGAAAAATTAATTGTGATCCTTCTATGTATTTGCATCTCAGTCAAACATTACCACCGTAAGAGATAAACTTGATTTCACACTAATAATATTGAGAATAAATAGAATTAACTGAATACCGTGTTTTATTTCAGAGTATCTTATTACAACGTGCTACTTATTATTCATGTTAACAAAAATGTTTGGAACCTCTTTCTCATAGAACTCTAAGGTCTCTTTATACTCCTCTTCATGCTCCTCTTATTCTGTAAAGACATTTAATTATTGATATTCCATTATGTCCATTTGTATTCTTTCAAATCTTTCACTTAAGCATCGCGATCTTCTCATAAGCCAGTGTGACACACACTGACTTCTCATATCACAATGGACTAACAGAACATTGTGGACGATCATGTTCACTGGACTCTATTTGGTCCATACTATACGGTGGATTGACATAACGTAGATAATGAACCTGTCCACTAGGCTCTATCAGTTGTGCGCTGATTCATAATGGACTAAGAAAGTGTTGTTAACGATCATGTCCATTATAATTTATTTTATTCGCATTAGTTCATAGTTGATAAGTAGAGCATCGTTGACGATCTTGTCTACTAGGCTCTGTTTGGCCCTTGCTGATTCATCGTGGACTAACCAAGCGCTCCTAATGGTCCTATCCACATGGACCTATTTAGCCCATGTTGACCCTTTAGCGCTTTATGGTGGGCTATTACCTCCTCTCCGAACTAATGGATGTGGCTTCGTTTGGTTATCACTTTTCCTCCCGAATTAAATTTAATCACGATGGTCCAAACCGGTTGGATTAACCCGATTAAATCCTCATCATTGTCCTGTGATTTAAGCCATCAAGTTGGTTGGACTGAAATCATCATCCTTTAATTTTAGCCTAATTTAAAGGCAAATCTCGTGCCTTTCAATTCCCTCTGATGTTTGATCAACATCGTCATGGTTTTCATGCCAACTGGTAATATTCTGGGGTTTTAACCATAATATAAAACTTCATATGCACAACAAGCACAATTTTATATAAAAGATCGAATCCACAAAGACCGCAAAATTATGTGAACGTTTTTAGTTAAAAGAATGGCTAAGAAATTGATAAATTATTTGTTTTGAAACAATGATCGAATGGCAGTAAATCAATACGATGTAATCAATAAACTAGAGACTCTAGGCATTAAAGAACACCACATGCTATGAAGTTAACATTTCAGACTATCAAACAAGGAATTATAGTAAATTTATTCTCAACTTGAAACAATAATTCTAGACTAATCTTCTCTTGGAATATTAAGTCTCTATGCTTAAATCAATAAAGACTAACTCTCGTTGAATTTAGATGATTTAAACATGCATTAATATTGTTGGAGAAAAAATAACCCACCTCATATTATGCATCATTGGCTCCCAAATTTGTTTGAGAAAGCCCTTAGAAAAACACCTTGATTCAAGGGATACATATTTTAGGTTTTATTAACCAACAACCCCAAATCGACCGCCTAATTATTTTGATTTCTTCTTCGAGTTTCAAGAAATGATATATTTTCTTTGCTTAACATTAGAAAAGGATCATCTTCCTAAACCTATGAAGTTGAGGAAGATTTATTCTCATTGCTATTTATAAAGACCTTTCGACTTGAGAACATTAAGCCTAGAAAATACTTCTTGAATTTTCTATTGTACTTGGATTCTTCAATAAAGCAATCTTCTGAGCTTTCTAAGTATCTCTCTGTGATAGTATGCTAGAACAAAATTCTTCCTCATGTGAACCACGAGTTTTTGTAGTATTTTGCAGCTTTCTATGATCAATAAAATATTTAAAAAATCACATTTTTTTTTTTTGTAATTCCACCATTACACGATAGTTACTAATAGAAATTTACGCCGTTTCTAAGTATATTTTTTTGCCCTCGATAAAATACATTTCTAGTTTCGCTACTACTTGGCCATGACCTAAGTATTATAATGTGTAAATTCCATTGATAAAATTTCAACACCAAAATCATATATCATCAATGCACATTTTTTTGATTCAAAACTACATCCACACTTTCAATTTTTACACATTGTTCAATAATAAATATGGTAATTGTTCACCATATAGCGTCCATCAAATTAAGTCAATGAAAACAACAATTTATGGTTCATAGTTTACTTATCTTTATACGTTTTTACTAATCCATAAAAATTGATATAATTGGACTAAGACTATAACAAAGTCGATATCATAATATAGAAAAATAAAATACTAACTTTGTATTTTTAAAAATGGGCATTCTAAAAAATACCACCAAAAATTAGGTTTATTCCAAAAATACCACCCACTCCCAAAAGTTCTAAAAGTACCACAAAAATGTTTTTGTTCCAAAATATCACAAATTTGAAATAGCTTTAAAACTTTAAATTTAAACTCTAAAACCCCAATACCAAACTCTACCCCCGTCATAACTAAACTCTAAACTCTATTTAGTGAACTCAATTCCAAAATTTCAAATTCTAAACCCTTAAAATTCACTTTTTATGTTTGTGGTATTTTTGGAATATTTGAAAGTGTGTGATATTTTTGAAACTTTTGAGAGTGTGTGGTTTTTTGGAAGTTTTGAGAATGTGGTAGTTTTGGAATTTGAACTTCTTTTTATTGTGTTTCAAATAATTTCTCTTTACAAAATTATATTGCTCAACCAATTCAGAAACTCAAAAATGTGAAATAAATGAAATTAGAGATAATATTTATATGGACAAAACGATGTGGGAAGAGAGGGGATCGATTGAAAGAGAACATAATAACAAGAATAAAATAGGTTTATCACCGAACAAAAATTCACTAATGAAACAAAATGCATTCGGGTGTATGTAATAAATTTGTCTAAAAATGCAATTGGATGTAATATCTTGAAATAAAATTAACCATGCACTATGAACTAGTGTATAACTATAGAGAGATAATTCATTTTCACCTAAAACTTTGTAAATTAAAAACCAAACCCTTTCTTTGCTTTTTTGTCGAGGAGCGGCCACTTTAGTTTATAATCACTAGCCGTCAGCCTTTTTTAAAGATGGCTGTAGATTTTAATTATTATATTTTTGTGGAAATCAGGTTGACGTGTCTACAAAATATAAAATTTACATTCAGTAATAAAATGGATTTCTGAAAAGAAAAGAAAAGAAAAAAAACGAAACAATGGAATCAAAGATTTGCCCGTTGGCATCATAAAAGGACGCGTGATAGTTCCAAAGCCTCTTTCTATTCACTCTCCGTCCATGGAGCCTGTGCAGCCTTCTTCTTCATCTCTTCTTACAAGGTAAAAAATATTATCTTTTCCGATTATCTAATAGAAACCTCATCTGGGTGTCTCTTGCTCAATTATTCAAGATTGTCACTTTGTTTCTGTTCCATTGAAGCAGTGAATCAGATTCTAAATATGCGAATGTAAAATGGGAAGAGCTTGGATTCGCTCTGATTCCGACAGATTATATGTATGTAGCGAAATGCAGAGAAGGAGAAAACTTTGCACAAGGAAAGATTGTTCCTTACGGAGATATTCCAATATCCCCTTGTTCTCCTATTCTCAATTATGGTCAGGTCTGATATTATCTTTCCCCTTTTTTCTTGTTTGATCTTCTTCACCAACTCAAAAAGTTGATTTGCATTGTACGTTTTTGCTTGGTATTGGATTAACTTAAAGCGGAAAGTCTCTTGAATAAAATTACGTGGAGGAAAACTGATCAACAGATTAGATTCATAACTTTTGATATTGGTTTGGGTTTGTAGGGACTATTCGAAGGTCTCAAAGCTTACAGGACAGAAGATGATCGTATAATGCTATTCCGGCCTGACCAAAACGCTCTTCGCATGAAAAATGGTGCAGAGAGGCTTTGTATGACGTCTCCTTCTTTGGAACAATTCGTGGAGGCAGTTAAGCAAACTGTGCTTGCCAACAAGAAATGGGTTCCTCCTACGGGTAAAGGAGCTTTATATATAAGGCCTCTGCTAATAGGGAGTGGTGCTAGCCTCAGATTAGCTCCATCACCTGAATACACATTTCTCATATATGTGTCTCCCGTAGGAAATCACCATAAGGTGAGTTTCAAATACTTTGGTAAAGTGAACTCTTCTTAAAAAGGTAACTGGTTTTGTTCTTGTAGGTAAGCTCATGCTTGAACCTCAAAGTCGATCATAAATATCACCGAGCCCATTCAGGTGGAACGGGTGATGTCAAGAGCTGCACAAACTATTCTTCAGTAAGTAAAAATATATTCATCCATGGTAGCAACTTTTACTTCTCTGATCGCTTCTTGTATAAATTTTTAAAAGGTTTTGAAATCATTGGTCGAAGCGAAGTCATCGGGTTTTTCTGACGTCTTGTTCCTGGACGCGGAAACCGGTAGCAACGTTGAAGAGGCATCTACATGTAACATCTTTATTCTCAAGGTAAAAGAATATTTAACGTTTTTTAGATTCATAATTTCATAAACTCGTAGTAATCACTCACTTAAACTATAGGGGAACATTGTGTCGACACCACCAACTTCAGGAACCATATTACCAGGAGTCACAAGGAAAAGCATAAGCGAGCTAGCTCGTGATATTGGCTACCAGGTTAAAGAAGTTGATGTTTCCGTGGATGAGCTATTAGATGCCGAAGAAGTTTTCTGCACTGGAACTGCAGTGGTTGTTAAAGCTGTTGAAACTGTGACCTTCCATGACAAAAGGGTGAAATACAAGACAGGAGAAACAACATTGTCTACGAAGCTTCACTCGATGTTGACGAGTATTCAAATGGGTCTTGTTGAAGACACCAAAGGTTGGATGGTAGAGATAGATCTTTGTCAAGGTTGAGAGAAGCAAGTGTTGTGTTGTGTGTTTTTTCTTTTGTGGATGTTACGATTTTTCTTCTTGTAAACTCTTAATCAATTCACTCTATTTTCATATCTAGAGACCTGTGGAGAGTGATTAGAGGCGGTGAGCTTCACTCCTCTTCTTCTGATCTCACTCACATGCACCGAGTTTTCTTAACGTTGAGCTTTTCTAGTTACATCTACCAACTGTGGTGTTAGGATCACTGAAGAGTGTGCAGCGGCTGGTTTCCGAAGAGACCACGTGAAGTTTAAGACCGGACTGTCCGAAGACTACAGATCCCGGTCTTCCCTCGTGGTAGCTTGTGTCTTCTCTTGGTTGATGGGCAGCGCATTCCATTTGTGGATCCACGGCGAGGAGGTGGCGGGGTCGAAGATGGCGGTTCTTAGATCCAAGCTCCTCGCGCCGATTGGGCTTTTCCAAGCCTGATGAAATCCCAAAGTGCGACATATTTTTTTTTATACGGCAAGGAGATACCAGACGGTAGTGAGGACCATATCGGAAGGTCAACCTCTCGTCGTAAGGCTGTGAGCTCCTATGCGGTGTTTTCAGTACTCTAGGAAGTTGTGATGTGGTTGGATTCGAAAACTTTAGTCGAATCTTCTCTTCCGTAATCGATCGATCCCTGCACCCGAGAATCACTAAAAATAATCCAAAATTACAATTAATCCTTCAAGACTCATCAAGAATTTTCCTTATTGGTTGTAGTTTATTTTTCCTTATTTTTAGAACTATAAAAGCCTTAAGCTTAGGTTTATTTTCATTATCACTTATTTTATTTCCAGAGCTTTTACAGAGAGACGTATCCAATCCTTGTGTTCTTGGAGAAGATTTCTAAACTCTGTCTTTTATTTATACAATTTGGTTTTTGAATTATGCAATGTTTACTCTTTCTATGATTTATGTCTTTGTTATCATGTCTGAGTAGTTTATTTTTTAGGTTTTAGGGTTTCTCCCAAGGAAACCAAGTTGAATGTTAGGGTTGATATAATGGATTGAAATTGTTAGGTTCTCAGTCTAGATTTGTTCCTATTGCATGAATTAGAGTAGCTAACTAGTTCATTGATCTTAGAACATTCTTGGTCTCTGTGGATTCGATCCCTCATATACTATTGTGTTTGCTGTGCACTTGCAGTGAATATATTTGGGTTAAAACCTGAGTGTATCAAGTTTTTGGCGCCGTTGCCAGGGACCAATTGTGCCTCTTAAGTTTGCTTTAGAGTTTAGTCTAGAAATTTTTCTTTTTATAGTACTCAAGCTTTCTTTCTTATTGATTTCCTTTTTACAGGTGCATGACCAGAAGATTTGACAAATCCAAGGACTTGCTCAACCTCAGTAACGCAGAACTCTAGAAGTTAGAACGCTCAAACTCAATGGCTGACAATCGTCCAGCCCAGAATCACCCTCTGGTAGGTGACTTCAACAACCCCCACACATTCTTTGCCAACAGGAATTCCATTTGCCCTAACCCACCTCCTAGGCAAGAATTCACCATACCTCACCAACTCTTCACTATGGTTAGGCAGAACCAATTCCATGGGTTAGCTTCTTAACATCCAATGGATCATGTCGAAAGCTTTGAAGATATCTGCAACACTATTCGACTCAATGGAGTTTCAAATGATTACTTATACTGCACCTTGTTAACTCATTCTCTAGCTGATAAGACACTCAGATGGTTAAAGTCTCTTCCAGCAAACTCTATTCATACTTGGGATGAATGTAGATCCAAGTTTCTCAGCTACTTCTACACCACCAACATGACCAATTCTCTGTGATATATGATCTCTCAGTTTCAACAAAGTCATGTAGAATGAATCATGGGAAAGATTCAAGGAGTACCTTCGTGATTGTCCTCACCATGGGTTCTCTAAGCTGAATCTGCTCAACATCTTTTACAGGGGTGTGGAACATCATTATCAACTCTCTTTGGATGCTGCTAGAATGGTGATTTCATGACCAAATCTGTTGGCGATGCCTATCAACTTATAGAGAACCTAGCTGCAAGCAACAATAACCATTGCCCAAATTATGATAGAAGGATGAAGATAACTACTTCTGATAACCCTGAAATTTCATAATTGAAAGGACAAGTTTCAGAAATGAAAGGACTGCTCCCTCAGCTTCTGAAAAATCTAAAGCAGAAACATATGAGTTTTACTGAAAGTACAGAAGCAGCTTGTTTTGCTTTCCAAGACCAAGTGTACCCACCTCAACAACAATCTTTTGTGCATAACTCCAACTCAGGCGGCTTTCAACATCCATATCTGCTTGTGTTTCAACAATTAGCTCAACCTCAACAAGAGAACAAGATGGAAGCCATGCTCCAAAAGATACTGGAAGGCCAGCAACAAACTGAAAGGAACCTAATTGTCAATATGGATAGTATGTACAATGATTTGACCAAAAAATTTGAAGCATTGTCTACTCATGTCAAGCATTTAGATACTCAAGTAGCTCAGACTTCAGAGGTTGTAAAGAGAAAAGCTAGTGTTCTCCCTATGAAATTTGAAGAAAATCCAAATGGCTACTATAAGTAAATAACCTTGGGTTTGGTTGCGAAAGATGATGAATCTGCAAAAAATGTAGATCTGAAAAAGTCGGTAAAAGATGCAGAAGAAAAGATCGATCGATCCCTTAACATGGAGAAATCTTGATCTGTCAGATCGATCGATCCTTACACTTGGATTAATCGATCCATCTAAAACATGAGAATATGAAGAAAGAGATTGATCGATCCATCAGTCTGAAACTCGAAAAAAGAAGAGATCGATCGATCCCTCCTCCCAGAATACATCAATTACAAGGCGAGTTTATAAACTGAAAATTCCTTACCTGATTGAGCGCAAAAAGTCAAGAGCTGACCTTGAGGATAATGAGATGATAGGTAAGCCACCAAATCCACCAAAAAGACTTCAAAATATGCAAGATCCTGGAGAATTTGTGGTTCCTTGTTTTTCAATGATGTGGAATTCAAGGACTCAGAGTAGAAAGCATGTTGTTAGTTGGGTGGCGGTAAACGATTTATTTGCAGTGGTTGTCTAGGATTAATGTCTTTTAGTTTTTGATGTCTGAACTTAGGGTTTCTTAGATTTTGAGAGTTATTGTGTGGTCCTTCTCAAACCTCTTCTTTGGATTTGGTTTTTGCTTTACTTGAGGACAAGCAAAGATCTAAGTCTGGGGGAGTTGATATCACTCGGTTTTAATGCTTTGTAGTGGGTATTTATACCTGCTATTTGGCATTACCCGAGTGTTTTCCTTGTAGTTTTGGTATAATTTTAGGATTTTGGGTGTTCGGGTCGTTCTGGAGCAAAAATATGGATTTGAACACAAAATGGATACAAATTGGCATATGCAGATGCAGAGTCCGCCAGAAGGGTCGAAAGTTTGCCAAATTTTGAAGATGTTCCAACCGATGGATTGAGCTGAAATTTGGACACAAGATATCGACGTGAGTTAGCTTTTATATGAAAGTGGTTCAAGGTTAATACATTGGTGGCGATTTTACGGAAGATTGATCGATCGATCCAAAACTCCTGGAAACTTACGTAAAATAGATAGATCGATCTCTAAAGAGATCGATCGATCCCTGCACCCGAGAATCACTAAAAATCATCCAAATTTACAATTAAGCCCTCAAGACTCATTGTAGTTTATTTTTCCTTATTTTTAGCACTATAAAAGCTTTAAGCTCAGGTTTATTTTCATTATCACTTATTTTATTCCAGAGTTTTTACAGAGAGACAAATCAAATCCTTGTGTTCTTGGAGAAGATTTATAAACTCTGTCTTTTATTTATGCAATTTGGTTTTTGAATTCTGAAATGTTTACTCTTTCTATGATTTCTATCTTTGTTATCATGTCTGAGTAGTTTAATTGCTAGGTTTTAGGGTTTTTTCCCAGGGAAACCAGGTTGAATGTTAGGGTTTGATAGAATAGATTGAAATTGTTATGTTCTCAGTTTAGATTTGTTCCTATTTCATGAATTAGAGTAGCTAGCTAGTTCATTAATCTTAGAATTATAAACTCAAAGGGATTTAGTTTAGAAGTCTGATCTAATCTAGATGAATAAGTGCATTTGCTTGCGGGAGTATTGTCTTAGGGGCTTATGAACATATCAAATCTGAATTGAATTTCATGATTAAATCATCTAAATACGGAGGGAGTTTTTCTTTAGTGATTTAAGCATATGGATCTAATACTTCGAGAGAAGATTAGTCTAACGTTGTCTTTCAATTTGGGAACTATTTTCATTGAAAATCTTGCATGTTAACCTTGACCTTTAACCTGATCACATGTGGATTTCCCTATTGCCTAGCATTTTTGTTAATTGTTATACAACCGTTTTTACTCTAACGTTATTGCCATATTCTAATCACAACCACTATTTTATTCGTTCTTAGCTTAATTAAATTTTAAACTAAGAGTCGTACATTCTTGGTCTCTGTGGATTCGATCCCTCATATACCACTGCGTTTGCTGTACACTTGTAGTCAATATATTTGGGTTAAAATTTGAGTGTATCACTAGCTCACATGGTTAATAGCAAAACAAATATCAGGTCTAGTAATGGTAAGTATATGAGCTTACCAACTAGTCTTCTGCATTGTTTGGGATCATCAAATGGTGTGTCTTCATACTCTCCTTCACGCAAGATCTTATAGCCATCTTCCAATGGCATCTTAGGAGGTTTCTCTTTTATCATACATGATTCATTCAAGAGATCAAGTGTGTAATTTCTTTGGGATAATAAGAGCCCCTCATTAGAGCGACAAAATTCAATTCCAAGAAAGTACTTTAGTTTACCCAGATCCTTAATCTCAAATACAGATTTTAAGTAAGCTTTGGTTTCCAGTATACCTTCTTTGTCACTTCCTATGATGATGATATCATCAACATACACAAGGATGACAACTATAACTTGTTGGTTGGTGAGGGTGAATAGAGAATGGTCCGCCTCAGATCGTCTAAACCCTCTCCCATTTAAGGTAGTGCTAAGCTTGTGATACCAAGTTCTTGGTGATTGTTTCAGCCCATAAATAGCCTTCTTGAGTTTTAGTACATTTCTTGGCTTAACCAAATGCTCTAAACCAGGAGGTGGATGCATGTAGACTTCATCATCTAGCTCCCCCTGAAGGAATGCATTCTTCACATCCATTTGCCAAAAATCCCATTTCAGGTAAACAACTAAAGAGAGAATGATCCTTATAGTGTGTAGCTTAGCCACTAGAGCAAAATTATCATTGTAATCTTCTCCAAATGTTTGAGTGAACCCTCTTGCAACCAATCTAGTCTTCTTTCTTTCTGGTTTTCCATTGGCTAGGTACTTGATGGTGAAAATCCATCTACTAGTCACTGCTTTCTTGCCTTTTGGAAGTTCAGCTTTATACCAAGTGTCATTACCAATCATAGCCTTGGTTTCATGACCAACAGATTCTTACCATTCATCATCCTTAATTACTTCTTCATATGATTTTGGTATGTACTCCTGATCTAAGTTACTCATGAAGACCTGATGCTCTTCTGAAAATTGTGCTAAGGAGTATGTGGCTTGGATTGGATGAGCTACTGTATTGGCATTATGCTAGACAATGTCATTTACCCAATGAGAAGGTTTCTTCACTCTTGTACTTCTTATTAGAGGTTGTGCTTGTCCTTCTCCAGTCTCATTCTCATTGATTTAAGACTGTTCTTCTTGGTTTGCTTCTTCTTCTTGATTTTCACTTTGATCATGAACTTCAGAATCTTCTGGTTGGTTTCCCCCTCATGATCAAGGTGGGATTCCTCTTGAATAGGCTCAGCTTCTTGGGTAAGTTATTCATTTTCTTCTTCCCTTGCTTTTAGTTGGCTAATACCAAGATTCTCCAAGATTATCCTCAAGTTGTTCGCCTTATCCGAGGGAGTATGAGAGAGGTCTCTAAGGTTTTCCCAACTCCTTTCATCATAGTACCCCTTTGATTCCACAAACTTAAAATCTCTTGATACCATAACCTTTCTTGAATCTGGTGCATATCATTTGTATCCTTTTTGGTTGGTTGAGTACCCTATGAACATAGCGTTGACACTTTTGGCTTCTAATTTGTTTCTTTGTTCACCTGGAATCAAGACAAAACAAAGGCACCCAAACACACATGTAAATGATCAATGGATGGCTTAGTCTTGGTTAATACCTCGAATGGAGAGCTATCATGAAGAACTCTGGTTGGTATTCGATTGATAAGATAACATGCTGAGACCACAACGTCACTCCAAAAACTCTTTGGAACATTGCTGTGAAACATCATACTTCTTGCAACTTCCATGAGGTGTTGGTTCTTCTTTTCCGCTACTCCATTTTGTTGTGGAGTATAAGAGAAACTAGTTTGGTAAATGATTTCATGTTTGGATAAATTATTTTTGAATGTGTGGCTTTTGTATTCCCACCATTATCAGACCGAAAGATTTTAATCTTTACATTGTAATGGTTAGTAACATAGCTTTGAAAGTTTATAAAAGCTTCTAGCACCCTATATTTAGATTGAATTAAGATCAACCATGTATACTTAGATTTTTCATCTATTAAAGTGACAAAGTATTTTTGGTTTTCTCTAGAAGCACAAGGGGCAGTCCATACATCAGAAGGAATCAAATCAAAGCAATGCTCATATGTAGTCGTTGACTTAGGAAAAACAGACTTGCAATGTTTGCCTATGATACAAGCCTCACAACTATCATTTTTAAAAGAAATATTAGGCAATATCAATTCCAAAGCACGAGAGTGAGGGTGACCTAATCTAGCATGCTGTAATAAATTCGAATCTAAAAAAGAAGCAGAAGTAAAAGTTGTAGAAAAATCAGATCTAAGCTTGGTGTCTTCTAGCAAATAAAGGTCTTCTTTGCTCACACCCTTTCCAATCACTTACTTGTCTCAATATCCTGAAAATGTACCTCATTAGGACTAAAATAACTTGACAGTTAAGGCCAGTAGTAGCCTTTTTATCCGAGAGAAAATTAGATGTAAAGGTAGGCATGTAAAGTGCTTTTGACTCTTTATCAAATAGTTTCAAATTTCCTATGCCCTAAATTTGTATTTTATCACCATTAACTATCACAACACTTCCTAAGGCAGTTTAAACATTACTAATCAGTTTAGAATCTCTAATCATATGGTGAGAATCACCTGAATCAATAATCAATGGCCTAACAGTTTGTGATGTACAATGAAGAGATTTTAAAGCGTTATGAACATTACTACTAATGTTACCATAATTTTCATTGAGAGCCTTAATGTCTTACTTGAGTATGAATGTATCATCCTGAGATGGCTGAAAGGTGGTTCCAGCAATGTGTGGAGTAGAATTCATGGCTTTTTCTTCACCTCGTTTTGTGTTGGTTGAACTGTTTGCTGGACATTTTGGTGAATAGCTTGATGTGCTCTAACTTGGTTAAAACTTGATGGTGAAGGATCCAACACTGGTTCTTCATATGGCCAACTTTCTTGCAATGCTCACAAGTCACACCTTTTTTCCTATTTTCTGATTTGAAGTGGGCCTTGTTAGCAGATGTCATCTCAGCTTTGTTGGCCAAGTTGAAATCTCCTTTTCCTCCAAATAAATCAACTGACCCTTGCTCATTTTGTATTTAAGAACACCCCCCTCCAGGCTTGGTAACTTCTCAGCTCTCAAAATATGCTTGATAAGATCATTGTAGGTTGGGTTGAGAGTGAGAAGTAGCCCAAAGACTCTGTCTTGTTCACGCCTCTCATTCAGGATGGTTGGATATGTTGTGCTTGGCCTCAACATCTCTAGCTCAGCCTAAAGAGCTCTAATTTCCCCCAAAGTGTGTTGTGATGTATGCATCCTCTTGGTTCAGGTTGTTGATGGCCTTCTTCACCTTAAAGACCTTTCTATGGTTGGAAATGTTTCCATAAACCTTTTGTAAAGTATCCTATAACTTCTTTGTTATCTCACAATAGGAGTAAGATTCTATTATGGGGCTATCAAGTGAGATATGGATGATAGACAACACCATGAGGTCATCTTGACTCCATTTGTCTTCATCTACCACCACATTCTCCTTGCAATCTTCTCCTTGGATAGTTTGTTTTGGTGCTTCACCATTAGTGACATGCGACCATAGACCTCTTCCACCAAGGGAATTCTTGGTCAATCTTGACCATAGAAGTTAGTTTAGACCCTTAAGAGTAACTGGAATGACTAGTGGCTTGCTTTGCTCCATTTCGAAAAAGCTGGAGAATTTTGGAGGAAAAAACAGTGAGAATAAACGGAACATAGTAATTTTACGGAAGAGAAAAAACAGATTTAGGAGCAACAAGTCTCTGATAACATGTAAGTTTTGTAAAGAATAGAGTGATGAACTGTCAAGAACAAGAGAGAGGAAGAGAGAGATAGAAATATTTGTAGACATGAAGAAGAAGAGAATGAAGATTATATTTCCTTAATTCTTGGAGCATACAATTACATAATTATATAGCTTATAAGAGAGCCTCATAATTCAAAATACTCAACATGTAAGAGTTCAACATTTACAAGACAAGTAAATGCTGAACATTGCTGAGAAAGACAATAAATACTAACTACTTTATGGACAACACTTTTCTAGATGGATGAGAAACCTGTCGTAATTATTATGACGTAATTAACTTTCCAACATTTTTTCACGCTGGAGAGCATTATTCTTCTTTAAATGACTTATTATTGATTTCTTACTACTCTTCACGTCTCCAGGTCTATTGTTCATGTATGAAACCGATGAAACATGTAGTTAACTCTTTGAATTTACATGAACAAAATCTGACCACATAAACAATATGGATTTATATGATCAATAACCAGGATTCATATTCATATGAATACAAATGTGTTCATGTGAACACACGTAAATTGATTCACGATGTATTAAATTCCAATCAAATTTATTTTCGTACTAATATTCAAGTATACTGTTCTTGCCAAAAACTTAAACATGAACAAAATATAACCACGTGAACAAGTCAATTTCATATGAACAATTATCTGTGTATACATTAATATGAATATATATATATATATATATATA
>OVBE01011174.1:0-14373 GCA_900406425.1 Iberis pinnata
TGTAGAACATCCTCTGTAGCTAATTCTTCCAAGTATTCATCAGCTAGTTCATCCATGATTTCCACATAAAAGACTTGGCCATCAATAGTTGGTTTCTTCATGATTTCCTTGATATCATATTGTTGCACATGATCTTTACCCAAATTCAAGTCAATCTTCCCATTTCTCACATCAATGATAGCTCTTGCGGTTGCCAAGAACGGTCTACCAAAGATAAGTGGGTCTCGTGGTTCCTCTTCCATTTCCAAGACCACAAAATCAGTTGGTACTTCAGTGTTTCCCAATCTCATTGGAAGATCTTCAAGCATTCCAATTGGCATCCTTACAGATATGTCGGCCAGCACCAGAGAGATCCTGCAAGGTTTAAAAGGAAAGAAACCAAGTTTCTTAGCAATTGAATATGGCACTAGACTAACAGAAGCACCAAGATCACATAAGCACTTTTCAAAAGTGAAAGGGCCTAAAGCACAAGGGAGAGTGAAACTCCCTGGGTCTTCAAGTTTCTGAGGAGATTTTTCCATTTTGATAATTTCGCTACACTCCTTGGATAGTATGATCATTCCCTCCAAAGTCTTAAGCTTCTTCTTGATTGCATCCTTCAGAAACTTGCTGTAATGGGGGAACAAGCATAAAAGCATCAATGTTAGGCATGGCTATTTGCATTTCCTTCATTTGCTATTCAAATTGAGCTCTATATTTTTCCATTAATTTCCTCTTGAATCTCCCAGGAAATGGAAGCTTTGGTTCATAAGGAGGTGGATCAAAAACAGGTACCTTTGTTGGAGAATCTTCACTAGTCTCTTTACCCTTTCCTTTTGAAATAACCGCTTTCTCTTGCATTGGTGTCTCAACCACAATGTCTTCACAACCAACTACAACATCATCATTCGAAATGATGTTCCCCCCAACCTGTTTCTCATTGTCCTCATTGAGAACCCTAGGAGGTAATTCCTTACCACTTCAAAGTGTAATGGCATTCACATACTCCATTGGGGTAGTCTCGGATTTTCCAGGAAGCTGCCACATAGGTCGTTTGGAATTAGAAGTGATTTGAGCAACCTGGTTGTCCAAAGCTTTCAAGTGAGAAGCCATACTCTCTATCTTGGCATGAAGATCATCAGTTTTGGCATTGATGTCTTTCTTGAAGACGCCAAACTCAATGGCATTCTTTCCTTGACCTTCCAATAATTGCCTTAAAAGCTAGTTTGTTTGATCATGGGCATTGGAAGATGAGCTTCCTTGAGACTGATGAGTCGCCTGGGGTTTGAGAAACCCGGTGGCTTGGAGAAGTATTGGGGTTTGGGTTGGAAACCACCTTGATTTTTGAATTATGGTTTTTGTTGAAAACCATGTTGTTGTTGCTTTAGGGGATAATGTTGATCTTGAAGATTGGCAACATTAGTGTTGCAGTAGGAGAGATTTGGATTTTTTTTTGTAATTGTTGTAGCATTGATTGTAGCCCTGATTACCCACATAAGCACTTTCCTTTTGAGTGTCTTCCTGTTGTTGTTGGTAATCTTCTTGAACATCACCAACGAAGTTGACAGTTCCTTGTTGAGAAAGGAGTATCTTGTCTAACTTATCTTCAAGAGATTTGAGATCCTTCTTGTACCATGAATCACCGCCTATAGCACGAGTGGAACGATCATAATCCTCACCATAATTGTTATCACTCTGAGCCAAGTTCTCCACAAGTAGTAAACCATCAGTCTCAGTTTGGCTAAAGAAGTTCCCTTGACTGGCAGTGTCCAGCATCATCCTTTATTTAGGAGCAAGGCCCCTATAGAGATTACTAAGGAGACTCTCGCCCGAAAATCTGTGAAGTGGGCATTGAAGTGTATACCCTTTGAAACGTTCCCAAGCTTCACCAAAGGACTCATTGCCTCGCTACACAAACCATGAAATTTCATTTCTCAGTCTTGCGATTCTGGAAGTGGAGAAAAACTTGGTGAGAAACGCCTTTTTGCAAGCGTCCCAAGTCTCAACAGAATCAATGGGCATGTTCTTCTCCCAAGAGTGGGCTTTATCCCCCAAAAAGAAAGGAAATAACCGCATTTTGAATGCATCATCAGTCACACGATTGACTTTGACTGTGCCCCAGAACATGTCGAAGTTTTCCAGGTGATCCAAGGGATCCTCATTCGGTAGGCCATGGAACTTTGCATTCCGAACCATGTTTATGAGGGTGGACTTTATCTCAAAGTTGTTGTTAGCAATTGGTGGTGGAAGAATGCCGATCTTTTGGGCATAGCGGTTGGGGGCATCATTAGCACCAATGGTGCGTGGTCCATTATTGTTACCACCACCAACATTGTGTTGTTCTCCATAGTTAAATCCAAATGTTGAATGTGAGCAATTCGCTCTTGTTCCCGATGTGATCGAGTTTTTTGGCGTTCAAGCGCTCGAATATCCTCAACAAACGGAGTTAAATCTGTAGGACGTCTGCTTCTCAGGTTCACACACCTGAAGTGCACAAACAAAAGAAAGGCAAAAGATTAGTAAAGTAAAAGAAAATGAGTTAGTCCCAAACAAATTCAGAGAACTAATGGTTAAAACAATCCTGAAATGGCAACGACGCCAATTTGATAAACAAGAATTTCTACTTATTCAAGCAAATACTCAAGTCCATTCGTTAATCATTGTAGAACTTAAGGAATCAACCAAATTCAGGAAAAGGTTAACACATTAATCCTATTAGAATTGTATTTAGTGTAAACCAAATATAATTGGATAGGTTTCAATCATCTTAAATTAACAAAAGTCAAAAGTCAAACAAAAGTCAAAAGTTCCAAAAGTCAACTGCAATTAACAAAAGTCAACTGAAAATTAAGATTGAAATCAAATATAAAAAGGCTAAGCAAATGGTGTAGGTAATTGATTTGGGTGATCAGATGAATTCATGTGGTGTTCAATTCTAACTATTAAGCTAATCTTTGGTCTAAATTCCAAAACCTAGACTAATCCACTTTTAATGGCACTAATCCTTTTCCTAATTATGTAATTTAAACAATCTCTTGGAAAACTACACAATTAAGAAACATTAAGATCCAATTTATCTTAACCACTAAACTAACTAACACAAATCTCTTTGGTTAGGCCTCATTTAGCTTATAGAGATTGGTACCAGCATTTTGTCAAACACCTTTCGGGCACAATTTTCCTAACTTATAGAAATGAGAGATCAATTCAATCATAGCATTAAGGACATCATCTATAAGAATATTTATGAATTACAAGACCTAAACACCACAATCCTTCATCTAATCCCCCTAATCTACCCAACCATTCACTTAAAATTCACTACTCACTAATCATAGAGAAAGCACCAAATCTTATGAAAGATATGTGACTAAACATGATTAGAAGAAGATTTGGATTAGAAAGAAACAATCAAAACAAAGACTCAAACTCAAAATAGATTAAAGATCCAAAGGATTACAAAGAGTCTTAGAGAAAATAAAGCTTAGCCTCCTAAAAAATAGGTTAAAGGCTTAAGTAGTGTTCCTAAAATCCTTTGGATTTACCCAAAACATTTGGGTTAACCCACTTAAAATTGGGTTGAGACAAGTTTAGATGTGGAAAATGTTGACCATACCGGTTTGGATAAACCGGTATGCCCACCGGTATGCACCATCGCTCTTGACAGCGGTTTGCACTTCCCGGTGTGACAAACCGCTGTCTCTCCCTGGAAAGTTTTAGTCTTCACAGTGGTACACTGTGGCGGTTTCTATTGACCAGTACAATCATACCGGTTTGGATAAACCGCGGTTGTTGCCTGGTATGCTCTGTTTTTGCCTCCTTTTCACCTTTAAACCCCCTTTTTGATCCATGACTTTGGTTTCTTCACATCTACCACGTGAAATAATGATATGCAAAGCAAATGCAAGATATATAACCTATATACGAGTGAATCATTCTATAATGCATGCAAAATGATAGGTAAAATGCATCAAAAACACAAGATATTAGGTTTCACTACATTGTTTTTCCAGAAATATTGGGACCTTGTGAAGCCACAATTGATTGTTGTAGTTCAAAATTTTTTCCACCATGAGTCTTACCTTTTGGCAGTAACCAGTCAAACATTTTCCTTATCCCTAAGATTGATTTTCCTACTAAAATTCAAGATTTCTGACCTATTAGTCTCTGTAATGTCTCATATAAAGTAATTTCAAAGATTATGGTTGAGTGATTGAAACCACTGATGTGTAGTTTGATTTATGAAAATCAAGCATCCTATACGCCTGGAGGTTTATTGCCGACAATGTATTCGTCGCACATGTGGCTTTCATGCGTTGAAATCTTAACGTAAATGTGCTAATGAGTATATGACGATTAAAACAAATGTCCACAAAGTATATGACATACTTGAATGGACTTTCTTGCGCGTGGTGTTAGAAAAGAAATGCTTTCTCCCCACTTGGATAGACTGGATAATGCATTGTGTTAGCTCTATCTTTTATTCAGTCCTTGTCAATGGCAGCCTTTATCATCATTTCAAACGTGAACGTGGGTAAAGACATGGAGATTCTCTTTCTCCTTATCTGTTCATACTAGCCAACGATGTCCTTAGCTCCATGATTTCAAAGGCTCAACAGTTACAGCGACTACAATGTCTACGAATCAGTAGAGGAGGCCATGCTACTTCATAGTTGCTATTTGCAGATGATTCTTTGTTTTTTATCAAGGCAAACCACTCTAACAATAACAAATTACTGCACATATTCAAGGCTTTTGAGGTTCATATGGTCAAGTAATTAATCTCTCAAAATCTACTATAACTTTTGGATACAAGGTATTCCATCATACCCGACAATCAATACAAAGATTGTTAGGTATTACAACCACTAAAGAGGAGAAAATATTTAGGTCTTCCATAGCAATTTTATGCAACGTTTCAATACATCAGTACAAGAGTTCATCGTAAAATCACCAACTGGTAGACTCGATTCTTGTCGCCTGCAGGAATATAAACATTAATCAAATCAATTGTCTTAGCCATGCCCATCTACTCAGTGAATTGCTTCCAACTGCCTTTGACTATTTGAAATGATATTGATTCCATGTTAGCTCGCTTTTGGTGGGGGACCTCAAATCATAGGCGTAAAATGTCTTGGTTTTCATGGAAGAAACTATCCATATCAAAGAGCCAAGGAGGATTGGGCTTCCGCCAGCTTCACTGTTTCAATCAGGCTTTACTCCCCGGCCAAGTCTAGAGACTTTATACTCGTCCTCAGTGTTTCCTTTTAAGACTACTCAAACATCATTACTTTAGTAATTGTTCTATGCTTGAAGCCACTTTGAAGCCAAGATCCTCTTATGGTTAGCAATCTCTCTTTTTTGGATCTCAATTACTTAAACCAGGTCTTATCAAATGTATAGGGAATGGCGCTGCAACGTTTTTATATGATACTTCTTGGTTTTCCTGCTTGCCTGCTAGATAACCTCATCTTATAAATGATAATGTTTATGCATTACATGTCTCTGCTTTGATAAACAATCAATCTCCTCCTGTTTGGAATTAATTGGCACTTTCTGCTTACATTGATCTGCAAGACCATCACCTTATTCATCGATTATATCTGCCTCATCTTTCTGCATCAAACTCCTTTTTCTGGCGATTCACCGGAGATGGTATATACACAGTGGAATCTGGATATCGAGCTTCACTTACGCTACAACCAGATAATGATCCTAACGCTTTCTACATCCCACTGTCCTCTGAAGTATCAGTACATATTTTCTAGAAGTATCATCTAACTTGATTCGCATGCATATTAATGTTTCACCATAGTGTATCCGATGTAGTGCATCCTCATAAACAACTTTTCACCTCTTGTTTGAATGTCCATATGCACAAGCAGTTTGGTTCTTATATGGTTTCAAAACCTACAATGTTTATAACTGATGACCAATATGTTTCTACTACACTTACATCACTGCTCCAACAAGTACAATTTGCAACCACATTGATGCCTGCCCGTTTTATCCTTTTCTTTATTCTTTGGAGATTATGAAAAACTCGGAATCTATTGCTTTTTCAACATATATATATATATATATATGCCGCCTCGAATTTCCTGATCATTAGCTCACTCTGATGCCTCCTCTTTGTGCGAAATGATTCACCTGCTACTCTGCCCGCACAAGCTACTTGGCATCCTCCACCGCCTAACTATGTAAAGTGTAATGTTAATGTAAGTCAACCTTCAGACACAACAACTACGGGACTAGGTTGGATTATTCGCGATAGTAATGGTCATGTGTTATATTGTGGATTCGGAAAATTCGAAGGCCTTTTCAACAAAAAAGGAAAAAATTCGAAAACCTGAGCTGAAATTGAAGAAGCAGAGGCCACAGCATTGTTATGGAGAATTCAATGTTCATGGTCGTTTGGCTACCATATAGTGATATTCGAGAGTGATAACTTAATGCTAGTACATACTATACGGCTACAACAACAAAATCTTTGTTCACAGTTCACACTTGAAGTCATTCAACAGTGGCAGGATTGCTTTGAATCGTTTGAAGTGAAAACATATGTAAAGAAGGCAATGCTTGCACTGATCATTTATCTAGACATGCTCTAATTTCGAATGATAATTGTCAAAATTTTGATTGTTGCCTATCTTTTATTTCAAACGTTGACGTTGTATGCTCTTATGCTCATTAATAAACAATCCATTGTTAAAAAAAAAGAACTCATTTATTCTTTTCTATAAAACGTAATAGATTATTTTCTAATTTCATATAGTAATATGATGTCCTATAAATAATACAATATTGTTGTGTATAATATAATATTATATAATTGTTTTGTTCGACACTTTAAGAAAGAGAGAGTATTCTGTGTTATTACTTCTTGTTGTATCCATTACAAATGACTTGTATCTCCTATATATACTACTTTATATATACATACATCCATACGTACAAGCTTTAGATAATTACAAGATTTATATTATTCTAAATGGATAATACTAAACATTATTATCCTTGTATAATAATACTTCCCCTTATTATTCATTTAGAGACTGTGTATCGCCTTGTTAAAAATTTAAGCATGAAAAAATCTAGTGGGATAAAAACTATGACGAGAGAAAAATAGTACAATGCCACAATCTTTCCCTAGAAGAGATGGGTATAGAATTCTCTTCATATGTCACGTAAGTGACGCATTCTGATGCTCTGAATATGAATTCGAAAGAATGTAGTGGGAAGCGCTTTTGTGAAAAGATCTGCTGGGTTGTCATTTGAGCGAATATACTGGACGTCAACTTCCTCATTTTTCTCGAGTTCTTTGGTGTAAGTGAAAAATCTTGGAGGTGCTTTGTCCGATCGCTCTTGATATATCCTTCTTTGAGTTGGACGACACAAGCATCATTGTCTTCAGACAATGTTGTGGCTCTTTATTGAATGCTATACCGCTTGCTTCTTGTATATGTTGAGTCAATAATCTGAGCCAAACGCATTCTCTACATGCTTTGTGAAGAGCAATTGTTTCTGCATAATTTGAAGAAGTGGCGACCAGAGTCTTTTTTTGTGAATGCCACGAGATTGCAGTTCCACCGAATATAAAAACATATTCGGTTTGCGATGGAGCCTTATGAGGGTCGGATAAATAACCTGCATCTGCAAAATCGACTACCGAACGCAAATTTTCTACAATAAAATAGTCCTAAATCAACTGTACCTTGAAGATAACGGAATATGTGTTTTATCCCGTTCCAATGTCTTCGCGTAGGTGATGAACTGTATCTTGCAAGCAGATTAGTAGCAAATGCTATATCTGGTCTAGTGAAATTTGCAAGATACATAAGCCCACCAATGGCGCTCATGTATGGTACTTCAAGACCTAAAAGTTCTTCGTCATCTTCGCGAGGTCCAAATGGATCCTTGTTAATGTCAAGGTATCTATTAACCATTGTACTACTCAAAAGATTCGCTTTATCCATACTAAAGCGATTTAACACTCTTTTAGTGTAATTTGATTGATGCACAAAGATTCCTTCTTGGAGGTGCTCTATTTGGAGACCTAGACAAAACTTTGTCTTTCCAAGATCTTTCATTTCGAACTCTTCTTTCATATGAGTTCTTGAATCATTAATTTTTTTTTAGTTCCAATTATGTTCACGTCATCAACATATACAGCTATGATCACAAATCAATTTGAAGATTTATTAATAAATACGCAAGGGCATATTGCATTGGCGACGTATCCCTTTTCAAAAGATATTCACTTAAGCGATTATACCACATAAGTCTAGATTTTTTTAATCCGTAAAGTGATCGCTGTAATTTGACCGAACATATTTCTTTATATCTTTTAGTGATATTTGATCCTTCCGAGATCTTAAATCCTTCAGGGATTTATATATATATATATATATCACTATCAAGCGTTCCATATAGGTATGCAGTCACTACATCCATCAGGTACATTTCTAAATTCATAGAAGCCACAAGGCTCATTAGGTACCTGGATGTGATTGCATCCATTACCGGGAAATATGTTTCTTCATAATCTATTCCCGGTCTTTGAGAAAAACTTTGAGCCACAAGTCTCTTTTATATCTTGTGACTTCATTTTTCTCATTTCTTTTTCGCACGAAGACCCATCTACATCCGACTGGCATTACACCTTCAGGTGTAATGATAATAGGTCCAAAGACATCTTGTTTATTAAGGGAGATTAATTCAGTTCTCATGGCTATTTGCCATTTCTCCCAATCAGGCCTTTCTTGGCATTCTGATACGAATGTAGGGTTTGGATCATCATTTTCATGATCCATGTCTTTGGAAATAGAAAAGAAGAATGTTCCATTAATATCTTCTATCTTTTGTCTAGTCCATAACTTTCCAGTATGGACATAGTTAATGGAAATCTCATACTTTTCTATATTAGGTTCGTCTTCTTGACGAATCTCTTTATATGGTTCTTCTTCAACCTTTTCATTTATGTCCTCAAGACATTTTTCATTATTTGGTTCTTCTAGAACCATTTCACTTTGTTCTCCCATTTTCTTTTTCTTTCTGGGGGTTTTATCTTAAGAGCCCATTGGCCTCCCCCTCTTTAACTGAACCTTAGGTTCATTCGCTTTGCTCCCATCAGTTTGTCCTTCCAGAACATTAACTCTNTCATTAGCAGCGGGTATATATGATTTCGTCACTCTGTTTATATCTGTGAACGCATCTAGTAATTCATTTGCCAAATTTTGAAAATGTACAATTTTTTGTACTTCTATTTCGCGTTGTTTCGTATGGGGATCAATATATGCTAAAGATGGTGTAAACCATGTAATTTATTTTAGCTCTTGTTTAATTCCTCCCCCTAACGCTGGAAATTCATCTTCATTAAAATGGCAATCGGCAAAACGTGCCGTAAACATATCACCAATTTGTGGTTCGAAGTATCTAATGATACTCGGTGATGTATACCCTATATATATTCTCAATCTCCGTTGTGGCCCCATTTTTGTTCTTTGTGGTGGGGGTATCGGTACATAAACCGCACAACCAAATACTCGGAGATGGGATACATCTGGCCTTTGCCCAGATGTTAATTGAAATGGGGAATATTCATGATATGCGCTTGGTCTTAATTGGACCAAAGCCGCTGCATGCAATATAGCATGTCCCCATATTGAAATTTGGAGTTTTGTTCTCATAATTAACGGCCTTGCAATAAGCTGCAACCGTTTAATTAATGAGTCGGCCATGCCATTTTGCGTATGGACATGGGGAACCAAATGTTCAACATCGATTCCCATTGACATGCAGTAGTCATTAAAAGCTTGTGAAGTAAATTCACCAGCGTTATCAAGCCTTACTTTCTTTATAGTATAATCGGGAAATTGTGCTTTTAACCTGATTATTTGGGTAATAAATTTTGCGAAAGCCATATTTCGTGTTGTCAGTAGACACACATGTGACCATCTACTAGATGCGTAAATGGCCCGCATTATGGATGAATGGGTCCACATATATCACCACATATTCTTTCTAAGAATAATGGAGATTCATTCCCAACTTTGGCTTGTGAAGGCCAATATGAGTTTTCCTTGAGAACATGCAATCCATGAAAACTCATTTGATTGGTAAATCTTCTGGTTTCTCAATGGGTGACCATTGGAACTTTGCACAATTCTTCTCATCATAACTGAACCTGGATGGCCAAATATTTCATGTCATGCCTTAAGAGCATCTCCAACCCCACTCCATTTTTTACACTAAACTCCATTTTGGAGTGGAAAATGGAGTTTTGAGTAAAATTTGCTTCAACCCTACTCCATTTTCCACTCCAAAATGGAGTAAAAAATGAGATTACTCCATTTATGGAGTAGAGTTACTCATGACTCCATTTTTTACTCCATTTTCTACTCCAAAATGGAGTTATACCCAAAAATGGAGTGGGGTTGGAGCAAAACCAACTCCAAAATAGAGTGACTCCATTTTAGAGTAAAAAATGGAGTTTTACATTGGAGATGCTCTAAATGTACTAGTAAACTTTGAGTTTATTGTAACATATGATTCAGTTGTATATAATCTTGTGCAATATAATCCAGAAAATAACATTTGTAATTGTTCCAATCTTCTTTATTTTCTGGAGTAATGCAAAGGTATTCAATGTCATTTTTATTTATAGTTTCTATGTGATATCCATTTACACGGATATATCTGAAACTCAATAAGTTTCTATGAGACTTAGGGGAATATAATGCATTCATTATTTCAAATTTTGTTCCCCTTGGCAATGAAAAATTAGCTCTTCCAGAACCTATAATTATCTTTGCACTACCAGATAAGGTATTCACGCTTCCAGCGGAATCCTTTATATTGAGATTGGAGAAATACTTTTTATCTTTAAGTATAGTGTGTGTTGTTACACTATCTGCCACACATGTATCTCCATCATTTGTCTCAATCTTTGACATTGTCTGACATTAAAGTATAAAATATGCATTAATTAAGCAGAATATGATATTTTATAAAACTTTATTTATATTACAAGGATAAAACTAGCTTAAGCTTTAAGTAAAATAAAAAAGATGCATATTATACAAACTACAAAATAAAAAATCTCTTTTATATCGATTTCTAATCGCTCGACTTTCTGTTAGAACCCTCGGTATCAACAATAAAGTCGGCGATATCCAGATGGGTATCGTCATTCAGGCCATGAAAGGAAGGCTCAGCCTCATCAGACATAAGATTTGTTTCAGCATCCCTTATTTTAGATTTTTATGATGTTTGGTACAGATCGGCTAAATGTTTTTCCGTACGGCAAGTTTGGGACCAATGTCCTTTTATGTCGCATATGTAACAAACGTTTTCATCTTGCTTTTTCACAACGCGACCAACATCATTAATCTGAGTATTTTTGTTGGTTTTTTCGGCGTTGGAATTATTTGGATGGAAACTACTTTCCTTTTCCTCGTCCACGACTTTTTCCATGACCGCGACCTCTGCCGCGTCCACTTCCTCGTCCATAATAATTATTATTATTATTATTCGGGATAAAGAAACATTCACTTCTGAAAGTGGAGATGATCCAGTTGGACGAGTTTGATGATTTAACATTACAAGCTGATTGTTTTGCTCAGCAACTTGCAAAACTTGCACCGGGTCAGAATATCGAGTAATTTATTTGCTCGATATTGTTCCTGAAGAAGGACATTATTAGGATGAAATGTCTGAAATTTTTTCTCGATTAAGTCATAATCGGAAACATTCTCACCACATAACACCATCTTCGATGTGATTCTGAAGAAAGCGGAATTATAGTCATTTACACATCGATAGTCCTGAAACCGCATATTTAGCCACTCATGTTTGGCTTTTGGTAAGATCACATATGTTTGGTGATCAAACCTATCTTTTAAAGAGACCAAAGATCTGCGAGATTTTCTTTTGTAATGTGTTCATCTTTAAAACCATCATGGAGGTGGTGACGTAAAAATATCATGGCCTTAGCCTTATCCTCATTGGTCGTCATTTCTGACGGATCGATAGTTTTTAATAGCCCGTTGGCTATTAGATACAGTTTTGTATCTAATGCCCATGTCATATAATTATTTCCGGCAACACCTAGAGCCGCAATATCGAGTTTTGTCAAATTTAACATGATAGCTATAAAATAATTTTTAAAACGTAACTTAATGTATAGTTATATATGTTTTTTTAATAAAGAAACATATAGAATATTAGATGTTTAATTTAAAAGCAAAAATTAAATGCATAATTAAAAGGCATAAATCAAAGGCATAATTTAAAGACATAATTTATTAGCATAATGTAGAGATAATTTAAAAATATCATTTGGAGTATGTACCACCATATGATTGTGTAGGAGGCATTGCCATCCATAGGATCGAGAGGTATAACCTTTTAATCGATCCGAAGATATATCATTTATTTTTTATGATCTAGACGGCATCGCCTTTCAACAGATCTAAGATATATCTTTTTTATGATCGAGAGGCATATCCCCTATAATGATCAATGGAGCATAGCCCAAAATTTTTATGATCATGGGCAGCGCCCCTATAATGATCAAAGGGACATAGTCCAGTTTATTTTATGATCGAGGGGCATTGCCCCTATAATGATCAAGGGGACATAGCCTACAATTTTTTTATGATCAGGGGCAACGTCCCTATAATGATCAAAGGGACATCGCCCGGTTTATTTTATGATCGAGAGACATAATTCTTATAACGATCAAAAGGACTCAGTCTAAGAGGAAGGCAAAATCTTTCCATTCTGAAAATAAAATTCATAAATTTAAGTTTAATTAAATTTGACATAAATTAAATTTTATCTTAACCTAGACTGGATTTTGAATTTTTAATTGAATGTAGAAACGCGGGTGCTGATAACATGTAATATTATATAATTGTTTTGTTCGACACTAAGAAAGAGAGAGTATTATGTGTTATTACTTCTGGTTGTATCCATTACAAATGATTTGTATCCCCTATATATACTACTTTATATGTATCATACGTACAAACTTTAGATAATTACAAGATTTATATTATTCTAAATGGATAATACTAAACGTTATTATCCTTGTGTTATAATATATATCATTATATTCTGTTTTGAGAAGATTTTTTTTTAACACATTTCTACTTTTAGAAGATATATATACTATTAAGCTTGTGTTTCAAGTTTCAAACTCATAATTTGTATTAGGATTAATGATTTTTAGTAAATTATTAAGTATTAAAATTACTTTTGTATCTTTGTATTGTTTATTTTTATTATTATTCGTCGTATATTTATAAAGATAATATTGCATGTTTACACGTTTCTATTTTTAGAAGATATATATACTATTAAGCTTTTGAGTGTATGTTTTCAAGTTTGAAACTTATAATTTGTGTTAGGATTAATGATTTTTAGTAAATTATTAAATATTAAAATTATTTTTGTATCTTTGTATTGTTTATTTTTATTATTATTATTATTATTATTATTCGTCATATATTTTTAAAGATAATATTGCATGTTTACACAAAATAATATGGTATTCTATTGTACTTATATTATAGTAGTATAATATAGTAATTGTAAGAAAAAACATTATTCATCTATTTAAAACATATATTTTCTATGTATGCAACCATGATAGATGCGTCATTACAAAAAAACAATGATAGATGCGTAAAAATAAATAATAGGGTCAATTTCAATATTAAAAATTATTTTAATATATGTTAGAATAAATTATAATAAAAAGGGAAAAGAAATCTAGAATAAAATTTAACAATAATTATGTGATGGACTACACTTATAAATCACTATTAGCATAAATTTCATACAAAACATGATAAATGGACTTGTCACTTATAGTTCTTAGCTAATTACTAAATTATTTAAACCTAAGTGCTATATTCTAATTTTAGTTTTTTTTACACTAGTTAATCTAACAGTAAATCAAAATCCAAAAATTTAGATTTAATATTTTTAAAATATTTTTAATTGTTATATTTTGATAGTATATTAAAAAGAAAATTTAATAATGGTATTTCTCTCGTTAATAATATATTAAATGAATGATTAACATGGGTTTGTTTTTATTCAATATTATATTCTATAGTTTTTAACATATTTTCATATTTTGAAATTTCGATTATGCTAATTATTACCAGTCAGTCATATCCTTAAAATATTTTTACAACGTTTATTAATGAGTCAATCTAGTGACAGAAAGAGGTGGAAGGAGTGGAATCAGCTGACCTCACTTAATTTTTGATTTTTTAAAAAATTATTGAATTTTTTTGGTTTATCATATATATTATATTGATTACCTTTTAACTATATATATATATATATAGATATATATATATATATATATATATATACTCT
>OVBE01011175.1:0-14156 GCA_900406425.1 Iberis pinnata
TATATATATATATATATATATATATGAACATCATGCGCTCTAGCCTAAGAGAGCCCAATTCAAATTCAAATGGTTAAAAAATCAACTTTGTAAATAAATATTGGGGCTGAGATTTTTTTGCCGATTGATTTTGGATTAAGACCCTTACACGAGAATTCACTAGAAAAAGATACAATAAATGTTTAAGAGGTGAAAGAATAACTTGACTGTGAACGTTTAGGTTTAGGTGTCTAAGTTGAGAAACCATTAGTTATGAGCATAATAGCTTCTTTGAGTAGAGGTTGTTTGAGAGTTTGCAGTTTAATCATGAATTCATTTGATGGAAGATTTGAAAAAAAGTTTAAAATAATTGACCTCCCTTTTTCAAACCTCTTTTTCGAGATAGTCTTTTTTCCCCTTATAGGTGTAAATAAGTTGTTTGCTTTTAGAGTCTAAAATTGTTATTATATAATTGGAGCAAGATATGTAAATATGTAAAGAAAATCAGGGCTAACGATATATTCCCCCCCCCCCTCCAAAGAAGTATCATATAGCACCAGATCTCTACATACTTAAAATATAGTTCTATTTCTTCATAATTATTAAGTTAAAGACATATCTCTACACAATTTGAAACATCGAATTCTATAACCACACAAAATAGAAGTTTGAACTTAAAAATACATAATCGTTGGTTTAATTGGTTTACTGGTTATCATTAACCCATAACAAAGTCATAAACCAAATTTAAACCCAATTAAAAGAAAATTACAATACTATACTGAATTTAGGATTCAATTAGGATCTGCTTAAAGTTTAACCTAAATCCAAAAATAAATCTCCAAATATCTCTGAATAATTAAGAGAATCATGATACATCGAAAAATTGTCTTCTTTCACATTTATCTTTCTCGTTTCAATTAGGTTTCTCCTCGCAATATCATTTCTTCTATGTTGATCTCTGCAAGTTTCAATTGGCTCCATTCATTATTATGTTAACAAGTAAAAAATCAATGTCTTTTGTTGGACCTTTTTAGTTGTTTGAAAATTATTGTGTAAATAACGATGGATTTTAGTGTATAGCGCCGAGGAATAATGCATTAAAGTGGATTGAGAAAGAATATGATGAGAAATTTTCACGGCTAAGAGACTATGGAGCTGATATATTACACTCTAACGCGCATTCAACTGTTGAAATTGACACAATTACCAATGCAAAATGCAAAAGGTCAAGACGTATTCAACAAATTCTAGATTTGTTTCGACACATTGAAGAGAACAAGGAAAGAAACATGTAGGCCATTAATCGGAGTTGATGGATGCTTTCATATATCCAAAATGAAAGGTCAGTTGTTGATTGTTTTACGTAGAGATAAAAATAATGCAATTTATCCAATAGCACGGGTGTGTGTTCAAGTAAAGAACATGAGCAACTGGTTGTGGTTTGTATGCAAGTTAAAAACCAATTTGAGACTTAGTGATGGAAGATGGTTTATTTTTGTGTCGGATCGTTAAAAGGTATATATTCATTTCTATTTATGTTTTAAGATTTTAGAATATGTTATATGTGTCAACAAAACATGTCTTTTGTGTGCTTATTTTGATCTATGTTAATAATGATATTATAGGAAGCGGGACATACGGGGAATACCGTATGAACATGCATATGGGGTAATATTGTATAAGAAGCTTGATGTGGATAAGTTTTTATGCCATTGGTTCTAAACATCAAAGTGGAAAAGGAACTACAAAGAATAAATAATTATGATGAGAGATGCAAAGTTTTGGCCTAGAAACTCGGCTCTTTTGGTGCATGAACCACAAGAGTCGCCGCAACCAGAGCGAAAAAGTGAGTAAGAATGATAAAAGGAGGAAGAAAAGTAAGAATGAGTCACCAAATAAAAAATGAGAACCACATATTAAGAGGGTAATGCATTGTGACTTGTGTGGAGCAGCTAACCATAATGGTAGATTTCATAAGAAATATGCAAATGTAAGTGCTTCTCTTTAATTGTTGTTATATTAACAATGCATTGTATACTTATTTTTATTTTTTTGTTAATCGAAAGACTTCACAAGGGGAAGCATCTCAAAGCACATTAACACAAATGGAGTAAGTAGTGTTGTCAAAGCTTAACAAGGAAAATATTTTTGTTGTTCTCAGTATTTTGTGATATGTGAACATGGTTTATGTGAAGATGTATTTTTTTAACGAAAACTTTTATGCTATCTTAGAGACATCTATTATATGAGTATACACTCACTTCCAAATATAACAAAGACATATGTTATCTTAATAAGACTTAGAGCAATTTTGTTACTTATAAAAAATGGACACAATAAAAAATAATGTACAGTACCAAAACATCCGAAATATATAATCAAACATTCATACATCTAACTAACCTAGAAATTCAATAGCTTAATGCAACATAAGAAAATCAAACACACAACAAATTCCACAACAAGAATCATCACTTATCACATTGGATTTAGCTTCGGCGAACATGTCCTCTACCCTTCCAAACATCTCTGTCTCCAACTTAATTTGGACTTTGTCAAATGTCATCTCCAATTTTTAGCTATCTTTCACCTCTTCTTCAAGTCTTGAAATCTTGGAAGGAAATATCTCTTCTCGTTTATCATTTCATCATCAACCCCTTAAATATGTGATTATGGTCAATAACTTACAAATTCGAACACAAACAAGTTAATGTACAAGTTATACAACCAAAAACAATGTTAATCCACTGTCATAACTATAAGAAATTATACATACTCAAACCATGTTAAGAACAAAATTACAAAATTACAAAATAAAAACCTTACAAACGTAAAAGAAATATTTTTCTCTATGAAATACCTCTGTAGTGAAAAACGCTAAATGAAATATCGAAGATAATCTCAAAACTCTCAAATCGAATACCAAAAGGTAGAAACCCAACAATTGAATCACCACATTAAACACTAAATGAATTGTTCTTTCTAATAAAGTATTGATTTACCTTATGAGTTGCAGCAAAAGAACATCGAAATGTCGTCGATCTGGATTGTTCTCAGATTTTGACACCTTTGAAACAATATGTTTTTGACACCATCATCTTTTAAGCACACCAACAACTCTTTCTCCTGGACGGGCGGAAGATGATCCACTGGAGGCTCCAGTTACGTTGCTCATCCTCTTCTTCCTTTATCATGCAAATCGATTCCTGTATGTATTTTCGTTTCCAGGGTTTATCAATTTTTGTGTTCCCAGTCTGTCGAATTTTTAAAAGTTAATCGGTTCTTAGCTCGGGTTTTTTTAGGTTAACCAGATCTACGATTTATCTTTTCGATTTAGCTTATCGATATCAAGTCTGGTATAGAATTAAACCATTCAATTGAACCAATGTGTGCTTATAGGATTAAATGTTTCAAATTGTGTAGGAATAGATTTTTAACTTATTAATTATAATGAAATAGATTTATGTTTTAAGTCTGAAGAGGTTTGGTGCTATATGATACTTTTTGGAGGAAAATAGATGGTTAGCCCAAAAAATCATGAATTTTTCAACTTTATGTCCAATAAATTTTAATCAATTAAAATCTTGAATTTAAAATCTACATAACTTAGGCATACATTTTTGAAAGGATATAACTGCAAGATTTTTACACAATAAATAAGTAAAAATGCCAACAAGATCCTATATTTTCAATTTTATGCCAGAAAATCATGAACTTTCACATTTGAGAAAAAAACTATGAACTTTTAAAGAGCCATTTTAATCCACAATTTTTTAATTTAGCTATTTAAATCATTTATTTTATGTTGGCTAAATCGTATTAACTCCAAAAAATCAATGTTTAAATATTGTTAAATTTGACCTTTTGGGGGGGGGGGGGTCAAAATGACGTAGTCAATAAAAATATGTGTTTTAAACGAATAAATTTTGAAAATTGAATATTCGTATGTTTCACTCAAAAGTTTAAGGGGTTTTTTTGCCTAAATTGAAAGTTCATGGATTTTCCCAAAAATTGTGGTATTTCTCATAATTTTCTCTTTTTATGAGTACGTGAATCTTAATATAAAAAAGTTGTTCATGATGAATACAATATTCGTTTACTTTTTTTTTAATGCACTTTTCATTAGATGATTTTCCCATTAAATTACTTATCCACGAAATGATTTGTCTACAAAATTGCACAAACATTATATAACAGATTACGTCTAAAGATTTTCAGCGAGCTTATTGTTCTCGATTTAATTTCTCTATCCTAAAATTAAAAAAGGAAGAAATGACAGATAAAACAACCTTATGTATTTTTCATTTTAGTCTTTAAAGGATAAATTTGACATTATGCACAAACGAAAGAGGTAGACTTTAAAAGAGAATTCACATTCGAAAAAATATCGTCAAAGGCCCTCTCCTCTCTCATAATACCCCCTCGCCTGTGACAATTCCTATTCTCCATCGCCACCTCCACCACCGTTGGAGTCCGACCTTGATGTTGGCTCCGCGCGGTGGTTGTACAGTCCTTTCCTCTCTTTTTTTTCTTTTCGTTCTATCTTCCTTCCCCGTGCCTCATGGTCTCTAGATATGGCACCAAATTACATCGGTCTTTTCCGTTCCTTTTCTCCCCCATCGTGCATGTTTATTTCCCGTTTATCCATTCCGGCAGCATCTTTATGTGCTTGTATTTTGAATCTGTTATTTGTTTTGCAAGTCGCTGACTTGTCCGATATGCACTATTTCTAATTGCATGCGATTGGGATATCTCGGTTTTTCAGCTTTATGGTTGTAGGTACACCAGTGGTGGTTCCATTTCGTCTCTAGTTGGCTTTCGGGGAGGCTCCGGCTTTTTACTACAGTTGCGGTTGGTGGTTCTTCAACCACTTGATGTTCTTCGATGGCTTCGCAGTCTGGGACCGTCCGGCTCTTGTAGGTGTTACTGGCCTCCCTTCATCATCGGTGGCATCAAGGTCTGGCTGTCTTGCGGCGCCTTCCCATCATCTCGCTTATGGTCTTGGGTGTATGGGCCAAATAATGGGCTACATTGGATTTATGGGTCTGAACAAAATCAAATTACGTTTTAAATTTTAGTATGTATGTGTCTATTCCAATAATGTTATCAACAATGCTAGTTTAATAAGTTTTAGGGGACCTCTTTCTGGGAATCTGTTTCCTATGACGTGTTCCCGACTCGGTTGTCAACCGATGTCGGCACCGTCTCTTTGTAGATGGTTTTTTCTCAGTTTCAACATTTCAATTGTTGGAACTAGGTCTCCTAGACTAATTTTAGTCTCTTCATCCACGGATGAGTTTATGCTCCCCTTGTGGGATTGTAATTTTCAATATATAATTTCCCGTCAAGGAAACAATACCCGTTTGTGGGTGTTCTCTAAACTAGTATACTATCTTGTTGATAAAAAAGAAAAGAAATATAAAATAGTATTTTAGATAATGTCTTGAAAATTTACCGTATATTAGTTATTTTTGTCAGAGGATTGCCAACTGAACGAATTTTTCAATTACTAATGTCAATTGCCACTTTTATATTTTACAAACATATGCAATATTTTTAAAATATATATAGTTTGAAAGCTCGTTTTTTCCTTCCTCCTCTAACTTGCACACATTTTAAAAATTCATAAGTGACTAATTTGCAATTAAAGCTAACTCACAATTTAAGTAAGATCTAGCTAGAGAATGATGGATGATGATTTCATGGTGTAATGTATTTTTAAAGCTAATTCACAAATAAAGCTAATTCGCAGTTGGATGGAACTATGTTTAATGGTCTATGGTTTTAAATGAATGTGTATATAGATATTTGAATCAATTTCAACAAAATTTCCACACAAAATATTAAGGTGAATTAGGCTACTTGCCAAATTTCACACATTAATCTAAACTATAAGATCAGTTACAATGATTAGTGAGTCAACAATTGACTTTTTAATATGGGTGTTGAAAGTTGATAGAAAATAGTGAATTAACTTATGGTAAATTTATTAGACATGTTTACGCTCTAAACATGTGGTCTCATATTGCCACAATATTGTTAGGTTTTTGATATTTTACATATAAACTAGTGTTTAAAAAATCGTCAGGCGCTTGTTAAACGATAAATTAGCGTCTAGCGCCTAGAAGGCTTATGCTAAAATTACGTGAGGACTAGGCGTTGTACAATGCAAGTAAGAGATTGCTATTTTATGGAAGTATGATATATATATATATATATATCATACTTTCGACATAAACTTATTTCATTTGATTTGGACACTAAAAAGTCATCAATAGATCATAACAATAACCCTTTTAACATAATTACTCTTTTAACTATCCAAATCAAAATAGTTATTAGTCTCAAAATCAATATTCAAATCAACCTCAAAATATACAAAATTATGGTTTTCAACCAAATTTCTTCATTTTGTCGTCTAATCCAAACCATCGTTCATATTATGGATCGAGGCCTTGTTTAACTCAACCACTTAATAATAAAATATCTATTTTATATTTTTATTGGCAAAAATAATTTAAAAATAAAACAAGAAAGTAAAATTATTCAGAAAATATTATTAGACTTTAATTTTTACTTTTAAGTTTAATGCTAATTGATTATTTTTATTTAATCATAAAATTATAAATGTAAAAAACATATGAAATAAAAGTGGTGGAGCATAGTGTTGAATTTTATTAAACAAAAGCATTGTAGAGTATAAAAATTGAATATGTTGAATTAATATGTGGAGGAGAGATATGATGATGTGAAAGATTAAATGTGAGAAAAAGGGTGTTGAATTGTTTTTTACATTGTGGATAGTCTTAAGACTACTTACAATGCACATATTGAATAAATCATTCAACAACTTAATTGATGCAATGAGCCTATTGAAAAAAAAAGAAAAAATAAGTTGGCACAAATTCGGTTGAATACATTCAACTCTTGTTGAATAAAAAATTTGGGTACCGTGATGAAATGTGTCATCATGGTATTAGTTCTGAAAATTTAAAAATCAGTGATATAAAGATAATGTTAGATCTTGTATTTCTATTGGTTCTTGATATTTTTGATATTTTCCCCAAAATATTTGTGCATAATTATTTCATAATAAATTATTCTTTATATTTATAAATTTTATATCAAAATTCATTAAAAAATTTACTCTATGAATGGAAACTTATTTTATTTGATTTGGGCATAGAAAAAAAAATCATCAATGGATCCCAGCAATAACCCTTTTAACACCCAAAATTTTACTAATCACCCTTTTAACCACCCAAATTTTTAATATGTGCTTTAATTATATGTTGTTTGTGAGATGACTATGTTGTTTTAATTAAGTTATGTATATTTATTATGTCGTGTGCGTATTACTATTGTATAGCATCTAAGTTTTTTTGTAACTTTATTATTTTAATAATACAAAAATATCTATCTTTGTATTATTTGCAAAAAATAATTTAAAAATAAAAATATTTAGAAAATATTTTACTTTAATTTTTTAATTTAATTATCGTTAATTATTATTATTATTATTTAATCATAAAATTATTAGTGTATAAAAAATGAAATAAAAGTGGTGGGGTAGAGTGTTGAATTTTATTAAACAAAGCATTGTAAATTATAATTGTTGAATTAATATGTGGAGGAGAGATGATGATGTGGAAGGTTAAAAGTGAGAAAGATGGTGTTGAATTTTATTTTATTTTGCATTGTACATAGCTTAATGGGATGTTTAATATAATAAATTTATTCAACAGTTGACTCTCTACAACGAGGGTGTTGAAAACAAAGAAAAAATAAGGTGATTAATTGGTGTTGAAATTATTCTTATGTTTATAAATTTTATACCAAATCTCAATAATTATTATTGTATTACATATAATTTTTTGAAAAAATTATTATTTAATAATGATAAGTATATTTTTTTTATTTTTACTTGCAAAATTAATTTAAAATTAAAAATAAAAAACATAATTATTTCAAAATTAATTTTCTCTAATTATTTCAGTTTATTTATAAATTATTATTATAATATGTAATCATAAATTTAAAAATATAAAAAAGGTATGGAATAAGAGTAGTGGGATATAGTGTTGAATTTTATTAAACGGAACCATTGTAGAGAATAAAAGTTGAATGGTTGTTGAATTAATATGTGGAAGAGAGATGATGATGTGGTGTGTTAAAAGTGAGTAAAAGGGTGTTGAATCTATCCTATTAAAAGAGAAGCATATTTTTCCAAGTGGGCAAATTAAAGCAAATATTTACAAAGAATGCCATCAATTTTTGTGTATATGAAAAGTCAAGACGTGTCATTTTGTCCAAAACTTTCAAAACGTGTGGATCCTTAGTTTGGGTCGGGTATGACCTGGCTTTAAATGCAAGTTCGATCCACAGAGAATGCGTTTTTTGTTTTTTTTTTTCCCAAAATCAAGCGGACATGATATAAATATATGTACTCGACTTGAAAAGAAACAATGATTCTATATCACATTAGTGGTTAGCGCATTTCCGAGTGAATGCAAGGTCGGGGGTTCGATACACATGCAAGGTGTTAATTTTTTTTTTTCTCGAAAATGCAATATAATATATATATATATATATAAAGTTAGCATAATCGATTTGAAAAGTAGACAAAAAAAATCTAATGGGCGTTAGTGGTTAAGGCGTGGTAGAATGGAGATACTGGTTAGGAGTTCGATTCTCCTTTTTTTCTTTTTCTTTTTTGTATCAACACCATTTGTTTTTTTAATAATATTTATAGGGTTAATTTGCCAAATAAACATATCTTTTTCAAAATTAGGTAGTTATACATATAAGTGTATAATTAGATTTTAAGTAATAATATGCAACATATATCTTCATCCTCTCCTTGGTGTATTTCACGCACAAGCATGCATCTCTTTCTCTCTTTTGTTTTTTTACTTTCACTCCTTGTACTCTTTTTAAAGATTAAGCTTTTTAATCCAAATAATCAAATCATAAAACTTTTTTTAAAAAACCACAATTTTTTATGAATCTAACAAGACTAAAATTATCTAAAACGGATATATATTTTGTAAATAGTGAATAGTGAATTCGGTTAATAAAATATAAACCCAAGAATAGTCGGAATACTAAAAACGGTAGTCGGACTACTGAAAATAATAGTCGGACTACCTATGTATACAAACCCTAAACCACAAAATAGAAACAAAAAAATATAAACTCAAAACCCCAAAATATAAACGCAAAACCAAAAATATAAACTCTAAACCCAAAATATAACCCCAAACCCAAAATATAAACTCTAAACTGTCAAATATAAATCCTAAACCCAATATATAAACCATAAACAAAAAATATAAACCCTAAACCCTAAATTCTAAAATCTAAACTCTAACCTATAAACCCTAAACTCCCAAGTATAATCCCTAAACTCTAATGAATAAACCCTAAACATTTGAAGTATAAACCCTAAACTTCAAATATAAATTCTAAACTTCAAAATATAAACTTTAAACCCCAAAATATAAACCCTAACCCTAAAATATAAACCTTAAATCCAAAATATAAATCATAAACCCCAAAATATAAACCTTAAACCCCCAAATATAAATCATAAACCCAAAAACTAAAAAACTTAAAATCCAAAGTATATACCCTAAACCTCAAAAATAAGTAAGAGTACAAAAAAACATATTAGTCACACAAAAAATGAGATGTGAAAAAAAAAAATTTGGTGAAACTAATAAAAAAAACAAGTGTCTAAAGAGGAAAAAATAAAAGTGTAGGGAAAAATGTAAAATGGGGTAATATAGTATATAGTGTCTATTGGGTAATAGAGATAGCGAATGAGAAAAAGAGAGTGTGATTGAGAAAGAGAGAGAAATGGTATATTGGCATTTTTTTAAAAAGTTGCAATAGTATACCTACTCCTTAGGTGTTATTTTGTTAATTATAAGCAATATAATGTTTATTGGGTGGTATGACCCATGTTCATATGCATTTGATATGTGTGCTAATAACTTTATGAATATTAATTATTAATTATAATTTTATTCTTATAATGGGAACATATTTAAATTATAATTTGATTTATATAATTACTTTCCTAAATATCCGATTATGAAATCTTTATGCTTTAATATATATATTTTTCTATAAATCGTAACACACTTAATTATGTCTCGAGAATTTTTCATTACAATTTTGAAATTTAATATCGATTAGTATATCCTTAAATATAAACTATCATATAATTTTAGCCCAAACAATAATTCAAATTTTATGGGCCATATTTTTTTAAAAAATATACAAGATCCCACATCGAAAGTTGTAAGAAATTTACTTCATTTCAAGCTCCTATATATATATATATATATATATATATATATATAAGTGCAGAAAACCGATTAAATCAAGATTAGTTTCGACCTCACATCAAATTTGTGCAGTAAGTGCAGAAAACCGATTAAATCGAGATTCAAGCACAAAAAAATATTTAGTTGAATCTGATTTTCAATTAAATCGAATTTATAAACTGAATGTCATTAACATTATTTTAATTGTTTAATTTCATGATTTGATAATATCGAAATTGTAAAAAATTATTTATTTATTTTGTTTTTAATGAAACCGAATAAAAATAATTGAAAGTGATAAATATTATTTTGCTCTCATGAAAATGAACCACATTTTTGGTTTTTTTTTTTTTTAAACATTCGGGCATGGAAGAGACCCAACCAAAACTTTTTTATTATGTTTTTTAGCATTTCTTTATAAACTTTAAATTAATACTTTTAAATTAGTGTTTACAATTAAAAAATTCGAAATATTTTTTAGTTTTATCTTGACTTAGAATTATTTAGGATATTTTCCTTAAATGTTACTTACGCATATCTAAAAAATATTTATGATATTATGAGATTATATTCTCTTCTAAATTTCTAATGTTTGTTTAGGATATTTTCATAAACTTTTACTTACGTATATCTAAAAAAATATTTATTCTGATATTATGTGATTATAACCATTAGAATTTTTAAATTTTTATTAGTTACCTAAATAATACAAGATCCCACATCGGAAGTTGAAAGAAATCTTTTCCATTTCTATCTCCTATATATATATATATATATATATATATGTCAAGATTAGTTTCACACTCACACCAAATTTTGTGTAACAAGTACATGAAACTGATTAAATAGAGATCCAAACAAAAAAGTATTCAGTTAAATTTGATTTTCAATTAAATCGAATTTATAAACTGAATGTGATTAATATTGTTTTGTTTTATTGTTTAATTGTTTGATTTGATCTAAATAGTAAAAAAAATATTCAGTTTATTTGGTTTTCAATGTAGCGAATAAAAATAACTGACAGTGATAAATATTATTTTGGTTTCATGAAAATGAGCCATATTTTTAATATATTTTTAGAAGATTTGGTTCATGAAAGAGATCCAACCAAAATTTTTTTTGTATTATATTTGTTTTTAGCATTTCCTTTTAAAGTACAGTAGGATGTGTATTATGAATGTGAACATGTTTAGAAAGAGATCCAATCAATTGACCAACATATTTTAAAATACTAATGTGTGTTTAGTATATTTTCCTAAAAATTTGAAATTATCTTCAAAATCGATTGTATACTCAATTTACCGACATATTTAAAATTCTAATATTTGTTTAGTATATTTTCCTAAACAGTTACTTATGCATATCTTAAAAATATTTATTATGATATTATGTGATTGTATTCTCTCCTAAAACCTTAATGTTTGTTAAGGATATTTTCCTTAATTTGTACTTATGTATATCTAAAAAATATTATTCTTATATTACGTGGTTATATTCAATCATAATTTTAAAGCTTTAATTAGTTTCCTAAATAATCGATTAATATATATAAATATAAAATTTATAAACTAAATGTGATTAATATTATTTTGGTTTAATTGCTTGATTTGATTAGGATCTAGATAGTAAAAAAATATTTAGTTTATTTGATTTTCAATGAAACCGAATAAAAATATAGAAGTGATAAATATTATTTTGGTTTCTTTTCTATTATGTTAGAAGCNATGAAATGAGCCATATTTTTAGTCTTATTTAATAAAAATAGACCGTTAAAGAGACTCAACAAATTTTTTGTAATATATTTGTTTTTAACATTTCCTTTTAAACTTTATATTGATAATTTTTTTTATGACCCTGGTATCCGAAGTCTTGAAAGATATATTGTTAATTTTTAAATTAGTTTTTTACATTTAATTCGAAATATTTTTTAATTTTATATTAATTTAGAGTTATTAATATTATATTATTTAAATTATTAATATTAAATTATTTAAACTATTAAAATTATATTGATTAAATTATAATTAGTTTACTAATTATCCGGGTAGGAAATTTTTTATATAGAATATTTACTATCTATATTCTAAAATTTGTATTTACAAAAACAATGGTTTCTTTTCTATTATGTTAGAAGCACAAATTGAAAAGAAACTATTTTATTATTATTATGTGATTTCCTATTTAAATTTAGTTAAGATATTGGTGTTAATACATAAAATTTTTGCCCAAAATTTTTAGAAGCACGTGGATCCCTTAATTGAATCAGGTATGACCCAGTTTGATGTAGGTTTAATCCACGGGAATGCATTTTTTTGTTCAAAAATGCGTGTTTCCATAAATTTATGTTGTTTCTAACAATTGTTTTGATTGAAATTTTTTTAGAAGCTTTAAAATTAAATAAACAAAATATTTTCTAAATATATTTATTTTAAGAAACTCAGATTCACAATTTAATTACTTATTATATCTTCATAAATTTTTGAATATCACATATTTCATATATATTGTTTTAGAATATCTGATTTTGATTATTTCGAAAAGATTTAATTAGGAAATCTATATTTAAACTGACTTCCAAATTTTAAGTTGAACATAAGGAAATAATTAATAACTATTTTAACTGAACATTTATTATCTACAAATCCGATTACGAAAAATTTCCTTTAATGTATATTTTTCCCATAAATCGTAACAAATTTTATTATGTCTCTAGAATCTTCTATTACAATTTTCAAAATTTACTTAGTTGCCTTAATTAAAAAAAATTAGTATATGATTCAAAATTCAAATTACCGATTCTGTTAAAATTTTTCTTAAACTTATTTTATGTCATATGACATGTTAATCTCTATATTGACAAGTTATGACTGTTACTTTTAAAACCTTGACTTATGCAATTTTAAATGTATAATATTTTATTCAATTTTTATTTTCTTTATATATTTTTAGCTTTATATATATTTTAAACTAATTTTATTTTTATTTGGGTCGACAATCTAGAACCCCCTCAAAATTCTCATATCACTTTCTGTCCACCCAAAGTTTAGGCCTCTATCTAAATCACCATGAAATAAAATTTGCAATCTATTTCTCCACGAAATCAAATTTTTATATTCAGAGCTACACAAAACGTGATTTATATTAAAATTATGTTTAAAAATTACAAAATCAAAATCTACAATAAAAAATTATAAAAATTCAAAAATAAATTCTGAATTTCATTAAAAAATTCAATAAAAATTAAAAAACAAATTTCAAAACATGTTTACATTTTAATAAATTAAAAAAGTAAAAAATTAATAAATCAAAATTATACCATATAAAAATTATAAAAATTCAAAAACAAATTCTGAATTTCTTTACAGAATTCAACAAAAATACAAAAAAACAACTTCAAAACATGTTTACATTTTAATAAATTAAAAAAAAATAATAAAAAAATTCTAAAGAAATTCCTAAAATTATAAAAGAAATCAAGAAAAATTTTAAAGTAAAATAAATTTCAAAACATGTTTAAATTTTTAAAAATGGAAAAAAATCAAAAACTCAAAACTATTTGTGAAAAAATTCAAAAAATACTTAAATTTTATTAAATTTCAGTTTTAAAGTAATATATTAAGAATAAAATAAAATTTAATTTTTTTATATAAAAATACAATATTTTTTAGTAAAGTTTAAAGAAATGTTTAAAATTAAGAACATTAACCAATTGTTCAGTTATAAAAAATTAAAATTTCAACATATCTTTAAACTTTATTAAAAAATATTGGATTTTATTAAAAAAATTAAATTTTATTTTTATCCTTAGTATATTACTTTAAAACTGAAACTTTAATAAAATTT
>OVBE01011177.1:0-14372 GCA_900406425.1 Iberis pinnata
AATTAGGAAGGATCACCAGTCAATAACCCTTGTCCTCAGGAACTGTTTCCCCCTTTTATTGCACTTTACCCTCATTTCATTCCCTTTTTTTCCTTCACTAGTTGTTCATTCCCTGTTTTTACTTTACTTGCTATCTTTCCTTAGTGTTTATTTTATGTATGTCATCTTTCATGTCTTGTTCNCACGGAAAAATCCTACTATCATGTATCCCAAAGAAAGACTCATATAGATTTCTTCATCAAGATTGCCATGTAAAAAGGCATTTGTTACATCCATATGAATGAGATGCCAACCATGAAAAACTGCCAATTTTATTAAAATCTTCATAGTGACTAACTTTGCAACTGGTGAAAATGTATCAATGTAATCAATCCTTGGTTATTGAGTGTAACCTTTTGCCACAAGTCTGCCCTTGTAACGTTCCATTATGCCATCAACTTTATAATTGATTTTATAAACCCATTTATTGCCAATAACATGTTTTCCTTCAGGCAATGTAACCACATCTCAAGTATTAGTGTTGTTAAACGCTGCCAGTTCCATATTCATAGCCTTAATCCACTTTTCTGATTTCATAGCTTCTTTAAATGACTTAGGCGCAGTTTCAACAGAAAAAGAAAGAATAGTGTGTTTGTAAGTGGGTGATAAAGTGTCATATGAAAGAAAATATTGTAAAGGAAATGAGTAGTACGAGTAGGTAAAGGAATAGTTGGTGTGGTTGTTATGTAAAAATGGTAATCAAATAAATATGAAGGTGGTTTACCAGCACGTTTAAATCTATTATGATTATTATCTACTAGACCAGATTGAGGATCAGTATCAGATATAGATGATGGTAAACTAGGTTATAAATTTGGTGATGAATGAATAGGTAATGCAGGGGAAGATAGAGGTGACAATGCAGGAGCTAATGCAAGTGACAATGTAAGTGATGATACAGGTTCTAAATTAGGTGATAGTGTAGGAGCTAATGCAGAAGATGATGCAGGTGATGATGTATTATGAAAAGCAATATCATGATGACAAGAAACATGCAGTATAGAAGAGTTAAAGATATCAAAGTCAGCTAAAACTTTCTCATTCTTAAAAGGAAAACTCTTTTCTTGGAAAACTACATCTCGTGAAATGGAAACAATGTTTGTTTCTAGATATAAAACTTTGTATCATTTGTAACCAAGAGGATAGCCTAAAAAGATTGAAGCTCTTGCCCTAGGAGAAAATTTAGTTATGTATTTTAGGATATATTGAAACAAAACATAGACAACCAAAATTCTTATAAAATCATAGCTAGGAGATTTATTAGTAAGGACCTAATATGGTGTTTTATCTTTCAAAACAAGAGAAGACAATCTATTTATCAAAAAAGCAGTTGTAGAAACACAATTTGGCCAATATACCAATGGATTGTTAGATTGAAATAACAATGATCTGGTAACATTTAAAAGATGCTGATGTTTACGTTCTACAATTGAGTTCTGTTGTGGCCTATCAACACAAGAATAATAATTAAAATTCCATTATGTTTCAACAAATCAGTAAAAGTAAGTTCATGAGCATTGTCAGAACGAATAGCCCTGACATGTTTATTGTATTGAATGAAACTGTAAGTGATAAAATTTGTAAGAATCTGCTTCACTTCACTCTTATGTTTTAACATGTAGACCCAAGTAACACGAGAACAATCATCAACAATTGTAAAAAAGAAACGATATCCTTTAATAAATTATGTAAGGACCCCAAATGTATAAATGAAGTAAATCAAAAAGTGCAGATGACATATTATGAATAGATTGAAATGGTAATCTACGTTTTTTAGCTAGTGGACAAATAGAACAAACATGATCTTTAATAAAAAATGTTTTTCATAAAGACAAAGCAGAAGAAATAACAGAAAGCTTGGCTACAGAAGGGTGACCTAAACGGCAATGCCACAGATCTCCATCAATAGCCAAGGATGCACAGAAAGCTTTAGCATCAAGATGAGGTGTATCCAAGTTGGTGAGGTCAAGATTGTAAATTTTTTGTAATGTTTTGCCTCTACCAATCGTTTAGGCCTGAGAAAGGTCTTGAATTATGCAAAAATTTGGATAAAAATGAGCAGAAGCCTGACTATGAATGAGTAAAGTGCTAACACCAATGAGATTAAAACTAAACGAAGGAACAAGCAGCACATCATGAAGAATCAATGTATGCGAGAGATGAACTGTTCCTATATGTGTTATGTGTTCCCTAGCTCCATTTGGTAGAGAAATTGTGGTAATATGAACTGGTCTAGTGTCAATGAATAAAGATAAGTCTGAACAAACATGACTAGTGGCATCACTATCCTTTATCCAAGCACCAACAGGAAAAGTTTTGAGTAAAGTGGAAAAGCATTGGTTTTGAAAAAGTAAGGCAATTGTTCTGAAATTGGACACTAGAGGCAGGAAAAAGGAAATGTACTAGCAATTAATTGTGGAGATATGTAACCAGCAAAAGTAATTGAGGAAGAAGATGGACCTGACTTGTTTGAAATATTGACTTGAATGCTCATTTGATTGATTAAGTGAGATTCATCTGAATCCATAGATTGTAATTGATCTGAATAGTCATGTTGTTGATATGTGATAAGAGCAACAATTTGATCTTTGTTGTTGTACTGTCTAGGAGACTGTTGTGTTGATCTATGATTCTTATTTATGAATCTTTGTGTTGATACAAGTTGTTGAAATGACATGTTTCCAATTGTAGTTTTTCCTCTCAATGATGTATTGACTGGTTGTCTAGACTATTGTCCTTGTGACTGAGAAGGTGTTCTAGAACCCGGAAGATAACCATATATTTGGTAACACTTATTGACAGTGTGACCAAGCAAACCGCATTATGTGCAAACTGGACGTTGTCTTGGACTAAAATTACCATAAGTTGCCACAAAAGGTTGTTTAGTAGACTCTGAATTAGGAACATAACCATAATTAATTAGTCTGAGGAACTTGACCATTTGTAAAGAAAATGGCTGAATCATTCTTGAGCGTATGTTTTATCGGATTTTGACGCTGATCTTGAGATATTGTATTATAAGATTCTTCCATAGTTGAGAAATGTTTTAGCATTAAGATGTGACGTCTTGTTTGCTCATATTCATCATTGATACCCATAAGAAACTTGGTAACCTTACTCCGTTCTTGTAACTTTTCCCAAAGAAGTGCAACACCACAAGTGGATAAAGGCAGTTCTACATGGTTCTTGTACTCTTCCCAGAGAGTAATCAATGCAGTATAAATGAACTAATTTCTAAAGGTTATTGTTGAATCGAATGAATCAGTTGCTCAATCTCATATATTCGTGGTGCATCACCTTGCTGAAATCTAGCTAAAAGACTATTCTAGTTTCCTTCGACAGTTGATAAAACAACAAACTCTGTCCAAAGTTTTTACTAACCGAATTAATCAACCAGGTAATGACCATATCATTACACCTAGATCAAGAACCAATATTCGGATCATCATCAGGTGGTTTAGGAATTTTACCGTTGATGAATCCAAGTTTTTTGTGAACATTGAGCGCCATGTGAATGGATCGAAGCCAAGCTTGAAAGTCTGCTCCAGTTTCAAGACGATCAGAGACTAATTGCAATCCAGGATGATCATTACTATGAAGTTAATACGGATTGTTGCATTGATCAGTATTTTGACGAGTTGTTGAGTTGGAATCTGTTGACAGTGCAAACAAGAACCCTGGGCAAACTGATTTTAAGCTGATTTTGAACTGATTGAGCTGATTCGAACAAAGAATCGAAGAAATCAAGAAGATGAAATCGAGCTAGAACTGAGCTGAAATCGCCGATTTAAGCAAAGTGAGATAAAAGAATCATAACGAAGAAGGCGACTATACTGATGAATGAAGAACCATAAAGAACTGATGAAGAATGATCGAAAAAGAGGAGAAGAAAGAATCAAGAATTGAAACGCTCATGATTTTTCTTTAGTCTTCTTAGACCATATTACAACGAACATGGGCAAAAGATAGAGAAATAAACAATTTCTCATTAACCCAAAGTGTATTGTACATACGTGTATTCATAGTATATTAGACCATTTACAATGCATATGTTGAATTATTTATTCAATAATTTAAGGTGTGCAATGGGTTAGTTGAAAGTGAAAAAGATGAGTCGGCAAAAGTTATGTTGAATGAAAATTTTGGGTCCCATGATGATACGTGTCATCATGGGATTGATTCGAAAAATTTAAATATTAATTATATGAGGATAATTTTAAGTGTTGTGTTTTTGTAGGTTTTTGAGATTCTTGATATTTTTTCACCCAAATTATTTGTACTCAATTATTTTATAATAAATAATTTTTTATGTTTATAAATTTTATATCAAAATTCATAAAAAAATTAATCTATAAATAGAAACTCGTTTCATTTGGACACAAAAAAATAATCAATGGATCCCAACAATAACCCTTTTAACATTCAAAACTCTACTAATTATTCTTTTAACTACTCAAATCCCAATTCTTATCAATCTCAAAATCCATCTTCTAATCAACCTCAAACCATACCAAATTATGGTTTTCAACCAAATTTCTTCATGTCGTCAACCGCTTCATTTTTCTTTTACTCCAACTAGTAATGAAATCTCATCGAATGTTGGACCAACTTAATTTCCTGAATTTTCTACACAAGTGACTCTTGGTGCATGGGTGATGTTCATGGAGCTACTCCGAATGTTGATGATTCAACTCGTCCTCGTCGGAAAAGCCTCAAATGGATCACTGAGAAAAATTTGGTGTTACTGAGTGGGTGGATTAAATTTGGAACAGACAGCGTTGTTGGCAGAAACCAAAAAAGTGAAACATATTGGGGTAAAATTGTTGACTATTGTAATGAACATTGCTCATTTAATCCTCCACGTGATGGATTTTCGTGTAGAAATCATTACAACTACATGAACCAAAAATTGGGCAAATGGATTGGTGCTTATGACAATCTAAACGTCTTGCAAGCAGATCTAGTGAAATACATATGGGCAAAATTTGGAATGTCTCGTGATTAAAAAATCTAAAGTTTGTAATTTGTGTTTTTAAGTATCTGTTGTTTGTGAGTTGAGTTGTGTTAATTAAGTTATGTTTGTTTTATTATTTTCTGTGCTTATTACTATTGTATTGCATCTAAGTATTTTCATGTAATTTTATTATTTTAATAATAAAATATATATTTCATATTCGTTATTTGCAAAATAATTTAAAATTAAAACGAAAATAATTTTTTTTGAAAATATTTTATTTAAGTTGTTTTATTTAATGGTAATTGATTATTGTTAATATTAAATCATAAAATTATAAATGTAAGAAATATAAAATAAAAGTAGTGGGGGTAGAGTGTTGAATTTTATTAAACAAAAATATTGTAATGCGTAAATGTTAAATTAATAGGTAGATGAGAGAGATGATGATGTGAAAGGTTAAAAGTGAGTAAGAAAGTGTTGAATATGCTACTGCATTGGACATAGTTTTAGCTAAATGTAACTAACTATACTATTTACATTATATTAAGACGTGTTCCGAAGCTAAATAGACCACCTGCCCAGCGTAAAGCTCTCCTTCGTGGACTCACAGCGCAACTTCTAAAGCATGGTCGAACCAAAACGACTCAAGCTAGAGCTAGTGTGATGAGGAAATATGTAGATAAGATGATAACATTAGCTAAAGATGGTTCATTACATAAACGAAGGCAAGCGCTTGGATTCATCTATGAGAAGCAGATAGTTCATGCTCTGTTTGCTGAAGTTCCAGATAGATATGGAGGTTATACTCGGATCATTAGAACTCTTCCAAGAAGAGGTGATAAAGCTCCTATGGCTTACATTGAGCTTGTATAAGTTAATGTCTTTTCTTTAACTGCTAAATTACTTGAATTTTTGTTCTTGTGCTATATATGAACAGTACTTGATGTAGATATGAGATTCTTTACTTTTGTTTTGTGAATATCTAAATCGATTTGGTAATAGTGCCATTTTTTGGTTTTTCTTAAGGAATGATTTTGAGTAGAAACTAGTCAACAATTTCCATGAAGTTGTTGAGATCATGATGATCATCTCACACTTTCTGATGAGCTTTTGAAAATTAAGACGGAGAGATTTGTTAAAAGAAACAAGAGCTGCGCAATTAGTCAACTAAGCCTAAGACCATGTACAACCATGTTTCTTACATGGTTCTTAACAAACAAAATAATTAAAAAAATTGAAAAGTAAGTGAATAATGAAAGAAACGATCCTTTATGGAGACATTTTAGATTCGGTCCTTAAGAGACATGTGGCATCCTCCCATTGGAGGTGCCTTTTTCCTCACCTGTCGCTATTTTTTTTTTTAATTATTATTGATGAATTTTCGTGTCGCTACATTTTCGAGTATTCGGTTTGGTTTCGGTTCTTCGGATCATAAATTCGAATATCCAATTGATACTTTTCTAATATTTGGTTCGGTTCGAGTTTGGTTCTTGTCGGTTCCGGGTCGGTTCTGTTCCATTAATTTTTTTTATTCATGATTTTTTGTAGGGTTGAGCTTTCGGGTATTCGATTCGGTTACGGTTTGATTCTTGTCGGTCTGGGTCGGTTCAATTCCATTTGTTTTTTTATTCATGATTTTTTGTAGGGTTGGGCTTTTGGGTATACGGTTCGGTTCCGGTTCTTCGGATTCTAAATTCAAGTACCTAATTAATATTTTTCTAATATTCGGTTCAGTTCCACTTTGGTTCTTGTCGGTTCCGGATCGGTTCGATTTCATTTTTTATTCATGATTTTTTTGTAGAGCTGGGCTTTTAAGAATCTAAAGTTTCTTAACCATTGGAGATAAAAAGTTTAAAAATCTTAACAAAGTTTCTTAATCATTAAATTAATTATAATATTGCTTAAGAACCACTTGTTGGTTCTAAACCATTGCACATGCTCTAACTTCTTTATTGGAAACAAGTCAACACAATTTGTACTTTATAATCAGTCAAATGAACCCATACTGGTTCAAACTTTCTTTTTGACTTGTTGAGTTTACGCATCCCAAAAGTTTAAGTAGAATAAGATGAGTCTCTACTAAAATGAGTCTATAATTCAACATGAGAAATAATGTTCAGTGTAGGGTTAGTCATTTTTGTTTTGACTACGAAGTTCGATTTATAACCAATTTCTACACTGTAGAATTTCGTATTTTCGATAGAAAATATGTAGAGATGATTCAGATGAACCTTTATCAATTTGATCAAAACAACTTCTCCAAGATATTTTGTTTTATTTTTATTTTTCTATGATTTCCAACCTACTAGTTTACCCAACACCAGTCTGTCAAACAGAGTAAATACGAATTTGCGATTTTTTTATTTTTAAAATTTAAATTTAAGAACCGATTTTTTTTCCAATTTAGATTATATCTTTTAATATTTCATGATCGGCCATGAGTTTACCTATTAGTATCAAAGTTCAAACATACACCAGTATGAACTAAACTAAAATGCTAGGACTGGGAATTCGGTTCAATCGGTTCGGTTCGAGTTGGTTTTTTTTGTTTTTGGATTTTGTGCCAAACTAAAGCGGATAAAATTTCGGTTCGGCTCGGAAATCGATTTATGCGGTTTGGTTTTTGGTTTTGAAGTTCGGTTTATTCGGTTGATTTTCGGTTAAATTTTGGTTATTTTTTTGGCTTTTTCGGGGTTTTTCGGTTCATTTTTTTTGTTTATTCGGTTATTTTCGGTTTATCGGTTTGGTTACCGAAACTGAATTTTTTTTTGTGCCGTTCGGTTATTAAAACATAATTCGGTTCGGTTCGAAAATCTCGGTTCGGTTCGGTTCGGTTCGGTTTGGGAAATTCTGTTCGGTTTATATTCCCAACCCTATAAAATACTATCCGACTCATAATTGATGATTGCTCCAATATGAATTCGCCAATCCGTTATTGATTCAATGGCAAGGTTATAATTTCTAATAGAGTTGAAAGAAGGATAGAGAGATGTATCAACTATTAATGAAAAGTAAAATCTACACTACTATATAAAATTCAAATCTACCGTTTTGCCTTATATCTTTTGACTACAAAACTTAGTCAAATTCACATCTTAGTGCTGGTTTCACATTCTTGGTTCTGCACTTTCATAGAAGGGAAGCCTATAAAGATTTTACAATCCGATATAGCAACTAAGCTTTTCTTGAATATTCCCAAAACCTTAACATTCCCTGGGATCTTTGTCTTTGTTTCCAACACAATCTTCCCGGCTAATGCATCTTGCACAATGCCACTTATATCCGCGACAAACCTATCGATCTGAAGAGTAAGAAGACACGGTAATATCGATGAGCCTTTGGCCGGGAAAGTACCTGAAGGAAGATCAACATCACCAACTTGCTTCTCCTTATATACAACTATTGTCTTCCCTATCTCATGTTTGAAACTTAGACTGTTCGGATTTTCGACAAAAACTTGAAGATTAAGTGTGAAATTGAGCTGGATATCAAATGGTAAGGATATATGTGAGGAGACTCCTTGCACGGTGGCTGATTGAATCCAAATAATCGGTTTTTGTGGTTTGTAAACTGTAAATGCTAAGATTAAACCAATGACAAAAATGAGAAGCAAAACGATTAAGATAATACCAGCAACTATATAGCAAACGCGTCGTTTGGATTTATGAATACGCTCGGTCATGGCGATTATACAATGTGTAGATATGAGTTTTGGATTGTTTGTAGAAGAAGTATAAATGGATTCGGTTTTTAAGTACAAATAAAGGGAAGTGCTTTGAATGCAATTTAACTTGCCAACTATTTCCTTACAATCTGCCTACGTTATATGAAAGTAATCAGAATCTGATTTTGATTTCCTTGACTGACTTTTTCTTTTTTATGAAACGTTTGAAATAAATTTGTGATTATTTTACGTTGACTGACGTTTCACTGAATTGATTTTGACATCCGAAGAAGAAAAAAGTGATTTTTTTTTTTGACCTACATCAACTGTAACATAATGTGTGATACTAGAGGTAGTCATTTAAACTGAATCTATATATCTATATTGCTGAGAAAAAAAAAACCGAACCGAACCAAATTTAATTCAGTTATTTCGGTTTAATTTGATATAATTTTTATTTTAGGTTAGTTTACGGTTCGGATTGACAACAATTTTTTTTAAAAAAATTAACGGAACCGAGTTTGCTAAAATTAACCAAACAAACTGAAAAAAATCGAAAAATAACAAAAAAAAACTAAAAAATTAACCGAATTTAAGATTTTTGAATCGAAAAATCGAATTTTAAAAATAAAAAACCGAACCGAACAAATCGAATGCCACCCCCTGTTGTTACCGATAACACATTTCAAATTTTAAATTGCATCATAAACATCACAAACTACCGTTTTTAGATGGTGACATATATATATATATATATATATATAAACTACATTTTTGTCATTTCAAGCTTACTAGTTGACGTATGTAATGAATATGAGATTATTTAATGACAAAATATTTTATTATTTATATACTAAATTTTTCTTTTTTAGACAGAATGATCGTTCTGGCCTGGAACAGTCATTCCAAAATATTTCAGGAACTTCCTGAGACATTTTGGAACGACCATTCCAAGCCAGAACGGTCGTTCCAAAATATTTCAGAAACTCTACGGAACATTTTGGAACGACCGTTCTGGCCTCGAACAGTCATTCCAAAATGTACAAGGAACTTCCTGAGACATTTAAGAACGACACTTCCAGGACAGAATGGTCGTTCCAGATCATATTGGTTGCTCTATTCTTTTTTATAAATATTTTTTAAAGTTTCCGGTTTTGATTAGATTTGTACGTGAATTACATTATACTTTTGAGTTAAATAATGATGTCATCTGGCTTGGGCTCTTCCTTGGATCCTTCATACCTTTTCATAATAATATGGCCAATTGTTTTGGCTGAAGCCGTCCTAGAGAATTGCTTTTCTTAGAAGGAGCACATGTATGTTATGCAACATACTTGTTGATTCGAAAATATGATGATCGAGCTAGACACTCCGCACGAATTCCCCAATTGAAAAACTGATCTTTGCACCATATACACCAAAAACGAGTACAAGATTTTGCAACTCTATAATCAAAGTTATACTTCATAGAGCATATTTCCATTGTCTTTATCAAGTTTTCCTTGTTTTTGAAAAGTTGATCATTTTTTACACATTCAACCACTATTGACTCTAATCTTTTGATTTTCACAACCAACAAATTTTGGACATCAACTGATTATCACCACCAACTTCAACCTTATGAGGATATATTTTCAAATCATCATTCAATCTAGAGTTACTTACATCTTCTCTTGGTGATTGAGGCTTATTGTCAGCATCTTCTTCATCAACTGAATCTTCTGGCGGGTTATTCAAATCAAATTTCATTCTGCTCTTTTGATCATCACCACTACGTTTAAATGTCACACACAAATGCATCACATTCTCCTTTTTGAAAAACCCAAACAAATTTTTAACTTGACGATCATTTGTGATAATTACTGGTGGAGATAAGTGATCAACCAACCCAAAAGAGGAGTAACGGATTTCCGAATCGGTCGTACCCAAATCCATATTGAAGTCTTCTACAACCATTTTCTTCAGCTCTTGCAAAGTAGAATTAGATTCCAAACCAATTATTCTACCACATTTCTCCTTATCAATGATGAATCTCCAACAATTATTGTCAAACAATCTCCATATACCACACTTCACATATATGTGTATCATATTTTTCTGCCAAATAATAATCAAGATTAGTTTTTAAAAGATACTTTCACATTCTACATATAAACTAGATATTTCGTAATACTTTTCAAAGTAATGTAGAAAATTTATTCCAGAATTATGTATTTTAAACGTGCATATTCTAGAATTCATATTCTATACTACTTATTTTTGTATTCTAGAAAATATATTCCAGAATAAGCGAATACAATAGAAAATCTATTTCAGAACACGTCATATTCTAGAATATTTTTTCTACAAAACTTCATATTCTAAAATAGATTTTCCAGAACAAGTCATATTATAGAATTATAGAATATATTTTCCAGAACACGTCGTATTTTGGAATATATTTTCCTGAACATGTCGTATTATGGAATAAGATTTCCAGAAGACGTCATATTCAAGAATAGATTTTCTAGAATATTTCATCTTCCTAAAATCACAAATCGATTAACTCAAACATCAATTTCGTTTTTTCCATAAAAATCACTAGTATCTAAGAGATCATCTAAAAAAACTACAATAAGAAAAAATAGCACTCCACAATATCATTTATGTGATACGTAAACAAGTAAGAGGTAAAATATATGATAAGAAATTAAACAATGTCACCTTTAAATATCAAAACATTAAGAAAAGAGATAAACAAAACGAATCTGCACGTATATGAACTTACCTTATATGTTAACTTTGATCACTACGTGATATTTGTCTTTGTGGATTCCGATAAAGGATTCCTATGGATGTACGTTTAGAGAAACTTAGATATGGAAGGAGAAGGAAAGAAACACAAAGAAAAGAAAAGAAACGTTGAATTTTAGTAGAGAATTAAATATAATTACTAGAGAATATTTTATAAGAGATATTGTAGGAATATAAATAGATATGGAAAAAGACAAGGGCATATTAGACATAATTTGACTTTTTTAAAAGAAATGTTAATTCCACAAACATAGGAAAAAATAAACTCTTTTAGCTAATTCTCCCTTAAAAATATTTATAAAAAAGCATAGAACAACCAATATGATCTTGAACGATCGTTCTGGCCTGGAATAGTCGTTCTTAGATATCTCAGGAAGTTCCTTGAACATTTTGGAATGACCGTTCGAGGCTAGAACGGGCGTTCCAAAATGTTACGTAGAGTTTATGAAATATTTTGGAACGACCGTTCTGGCCTGGAATGGTCGTTCCAAAATGTCTCAGGAAGTTCTTGGAACATTTTGGAATGACCGTTCCAGGCCAGAACGATCATTCCGTCTAAAACCAAAATTTTTTAAAAATATAGTTTTAAACAAGGGAGAATTAGCTAAAAGGGTTTATTTTTTCCTATGTTTGTGGAATTAACTTTTCTTTTAAAATAGTCAAATTATGTCTAATATGCCATTGTCTTTATCCATATATATTTATATTCCTACAATATCTCTTATAAAATATTCTCTAGTAACTATATTTAATTCTCTAAAAAAATTCAACGTTTCTTTTCTTTTCTTGGTGTTTCTTTCCTTCTCCTTCCATATTTAAGTTTCGCTAACATACATCCATATGAATCCTTTATCGGAATCCACAAATAAAAACATCAAGTAGTGATCAAAGTTAACATATAAGGTAAGTTCATATACGTGCATATTTGTTTTCTTATCTATTTTCTTAATATTTTGATATTTAAACGTGACATTGTTTAATTTCTTATCATATAATTTACCTCTTACTTGTTTACCTATCACATAAACGATATTTTGGAGTGTTATTTTTTTCTTATTGTAGTTTTTTTAGATGATCTCTTAGATTCTAGTGATTTTTATGGAAAAAAAATTGATGTTTGAGTTAATCGATTTGTGATTTTAGGAAGATGATATATTATGGATAATCTATTCTAGAATATGACGTCTTCTGGAAATCCTATTCCATAATACGACGTGTTCAAGAAAATCTACTCCAGAATACGACGTGTTCTGGAAAATCTATTCTAGAATTCTTTAATATCACCTGTTCTGGAAAATCTATTCTAGAATATGAATTTTTATTTAAAAAAATTCTACAATATGACGTGCTCTGAAATAGATTTTCTATTGTATCCATTTATTCTAGAATATATTTTCTAGAATACAAAAATACGTAGTATAGAATAGGAATTCTAGAATATGCACGTTTAATCTGGAATAAATTTTCTACATTACTTTGAAAAGTATTCTGGAATATCTTGTATATATGTAGAATGTGAAAGTATCTTTTAAAAACTAAAATTGATTGTTATTTGGCAGAAAAATATGATACACATATATGTGATGTGTGGTATATAGAGATTGTTTGACAATAATTGTTGGAGATTCATCATTGATAAGGAGAAATATGGTAGAATGATTGGTTTGAAATCTAATTCTACTTTGCAAGAGCTGAAGAAAATGGTTGTAGAAGACTTCAATATGGATTTGGGTACGACCGATTCGGAAATCCGTTACTCCTCTTTTGGGTTGGTTGATCACTTAGAATCTTTACCAGTAACTGTCATAAATGATCGTCAAGTTAAACATCTGTTTAGGTTTTTTTTAAAAGAGAATGTGATGTGTTTGTGTGTGTGACATTTAAACGTAGTGGTGATGATCAAAAGAGCAAGATGAAATTTGATTTGAATAACCTGCCAGAAGATTTAGTTGATGAAGAAGATGCTGACAATAAGCCTCAATCACCAAGAGAAGATGTAAGTAACTCTAGATTGAATGATGATTTGAAAAGATATCCTCATAAGGTTGAAGTTGGTGGTGATCAACTTTTCAAAAATAAGAAAACCTTGATAAAGACAATGGAAATATGTTCTATGAAGTATAGCTTTGATTATAGAGTTGCAAAATCTTGTACTCGTTTTTGGTGTTTGTGGTGCAAAGATCAGTTTTTCAATTGGAGAATTCGTGATGATTGTCTAGCTCGATCATCATATTTTCGAATCAACAAGTATGTTGCTGAACATACGTGTGCTCCGTCTAAGAAAAGCAATTCTCTAGGACGGCTTTAGCCTAACAATTAGCCATATTATTATGAAAAGATATGAATGTTCCAAGGAAGGGCCCAAGCCAAATGACATCATTATTTACCTCAAAAGTATAACGTAATTCACCTACATTTCTAATCAAAACCGGAAAATTAAAAAATATTTATAAAAAGCATAGAACAACCAATATGATCTGGAACGACCATTCTGGCCTTGAATTTCTTAAATGTCTTAGGAAGTTCCTTGAACATTTTGGAATGACCGTTCGAGGCCAAAACGGTCGTTCCAAAATGTTCCGTAGAGTCTCTGAAATATTTTGGAACGACCGTTCTGGTCTGGAATGGTCATTCCAAAATGTCTCAGGAAGTTCATGGAACATTTGGAATGACTGTTCCAGGCCAGAACGATCATTCCGTCTTAAAACGAATTTTTTTAAAAAAAATAGTTTTAATAAAAATTATTAAGGGTAAAATAGACTTAAATTTTGATAAATTTTTTGTTTTACAAACTTTTGTAATAAATGTTTAATTCCATAAACATAAATAGAAAAAATCATTTTAGCTAGTTCTCCCTTTAAACAATTATTAAGGGTAAAAGAGACCTAAATTTGATATAGGTTTAGTTTTACTAATATA